>JBBPDI010087170.1:0-12728 GCA_037974545.1 Cucumis variabilis
ATATAATTAATTTCCCCCCTTTCTTTTATTCCTTTCACATAAAAGAATAACGTAAATGAGAATAGGTTAGAAAAATAAAATCGGGTTTACAGTTCATGTAGATGAAATGCGAGTGAGAGTATCCTATACAATGAGTTTGCATAAGATCAGACCACGAACTAGTAACCACTAGATGTAACTTCATTAACTAGTTGAGTTTCAATTTCATAAAGATGACCTAGGTAACTTGGTCTTAATCCTAAGTGTATTTTGAACTCCTATTTACGAGGGATTGTTCTTTGATTTGTACGAGTGAGAGTGGCCAGATTGCTAACTCAATATGCTTATCATTTTGGGGACAAAATAGAGTGGAGAGCTAGGAACATAATTACACAAGATGGAATTCACTCCTTTACTTTAAGAGTAAGTAGATGAGTGTTCCCTTAAATGGTGTCTTCGAGACTTTAACAATGTAGCTTTTGATTTGTAGGTCCAATAGGTCCTCTTCCAAGCTATAATGAGATTTATTTATATTTGTTGTAATTTAAAATGTTAAAATTTACTTTGAGAATTAGTATAATGTATGGTGATACATTATAATATAAATTTTATATTTTAATCAAACTTTATTATATAAATTTGATTTTGGACATGATTGAAAATTAGTTTATGAGATATAAAATATTTGAATGAGTTAAAATATTAATTTAATGTGAATTGGATTCATATTAAAATTATTAGTTATGAGAGAAATTTATATTTGAATATGATTCAAATTTAATTTAAGTTAAATATAAGATATTTAAGGGAAATTTACATAAATAAAAGAAAAATGAAAGTATTTACATTCTATAGCAAAAAAAAAAAAAAGATACTTTGGGCTTGGGTTAAAATTTTGGTCATCGATTTTGAACTTGGATTAAAATTTTGCTATGAACCATAAATAGTTTGTCAATTCTTCTATTTTTAAAAAATATTTAATTTAGATATTAATTAACTGGAGCATTAATTAATAGTTTAGTTTTATTTTATTTTATTAATTTAAAACTATAAGATATTGGAGAGATATTCATTAAATATGATTTAAATGAAATATTAACTAAATATGATTTAATTAATTATTAATTGATTATTAATTAATTAGTTGATTTGAAATTTCTATTAATTTGAAATTTTTTTAATTAATAGAATCTCATGATTCTCTTCTACTCCCTCAAGGAAAGGTAGTTATAAATATGCATAAGAAAAACAGTTTTTTTTAATCAATTAATCCAATGTTTTTGCTCTCTGCAGAATATATATATATATATATATATATATATATAGTTTCACTCTAAACTTTTTTCCATTCCAATTAGTTCCCACAAACCAATCTCATCCCAAAGGATAGAAAGGTCTCCAACAGGTAGGTGTTCCAATTTGGAGTTTTAGTAGATTTAAAGGCATCAAACTAAGTAAGTTTTTCTTTCTCTAATCTATAATTAGAAAGCATGTTTAGCCTTTAAGTTATAATAAGAAAAATTAGTTTCTATATTATTTTGCCAATGTATTGGTATTTTTGGATTCCTAAATTAAATTGAGGAATTGTTCTGTAAAATCTTCTGCTACCTACGGCTTTTATCCCTTCACTTGCTACTTACTCTCTCCAGTAATTAGCGACTTACGCTGGCGAAACGATGAGGATTGCTCAACTAACGCGATAAGGCTTATAAGCAAAAGTTTTTATTAAGAACTTATCACAAACCTAAACTACAAATAACACATTGACTGATGGAAAGTAAAGAAATGATGGATTGAACAGGTATAAATATGTAATATATAACAAAGAATAGAGGCCTTCGGTCCTTGTACGATATGAATAGTATACATTACAAATGAATACAAAAATAGAAGATAAAGATAAGGGAAATGAGTACAATTTAGAGAAAATGGAAAATGGAACCTTCGCCACTCAAACTCCAAGCTCTTACTCACAGTATGACCAGAGAAGGAAAAGAAAAACACTCTTTATAGATGGCGAAAAGACTATTTCCTTCAACCCCTCTTTAGGTTTTAGCCCAATTAGGTTTTAGCCCATTCAGGCACCCCAACAATGGCTCATTCAAGCGTGTGTTCCTTGGTGAAGAAGGAGACTTTTTATAGGCAACTTTCGGTGGAAAACTTCTGTTCTTTTGAGCATGTCAGCGCCAATTCCAGTGAATCTTCTTCGCATGCTGATATGATTCCTCACCTAGAGATTGTTCTCACTAGATAAGGTTTTGATCGCGCAACGCTTGCTCGAGCTCCTCTACGATTCACTAGTTTCTTTCTTCTTATCAATTTTGCGTTGAGACACTAAAAATGGGATAAAAGCAGGATTGAAGCTTTATGTAAAGTGTACATCTAAATAATTATGTATTTAAAACATAAATTATACTTTTTGACATATTTATCATGCATTTCGGTCTCATTATTCTATCTAAAAGGCTATAATAACTTATATTTCTACAAGTTATCAAAGGTATATCGAGAAGATTTCACTTATAAGTATTATAGAGTTTCAAGTTTAAGGGTGACAAACTCTCAGTGCGTAATACTCATACTTGTTCTCCTTTCAAAATACAAATGATGGAAGTTATCTTTACGTGCGTAAGCCATATTCTTGTTACTTGCCCTCTAGGGTAGTTAGTGATATACAATTGCTAAGTGTTGAAAATAGCTCAACTAATGCGATCAGAATTATTAGTCTTCGTATCAAGAATCTCTCATAGATCCTAAACTACAAATAACACAAAGATAGATGAACAATAAAGAAATGATGGATTAAAAAAGCATAAATATACAATGTATTAAAGAATAAAAGCTTTTGACCATTGTACAATATGAACACATACAATGTAAAGAAATACAAAAATGGAAAGAATAAAAATGACATTACAAGTTAGGGGAAGGAAAATGGGATCTTCTTCAATTAGACCTCAAGCTTTCACTCATTGACTGATCGGAGAAGAGAAAGAAGTAATTTGCAGATGGTGGAAAGGCCATTCCTTTCCACCAACTCTCCAAGGTTTGGCCCATTCGGACGCTGTTTTGACTCATGCAAGCATCTTGTGGCCTATTCGAACCTCTCATCTTGATGGTGATGGAGTCCTTTTTATATGCAGATTTAGGCCAAAAAACTAATCTTTTAAGCATGTCAGCACCAGAAGCTGCCTGTTGTCAAGTCACATCAACTATATCTACCACTTTTGTCTTCTAGCGAACCCCTTCTCGCTTAATCTGTAGGTGAGTTGCTCTGCAATTCGCTAACTTTTTCGTTTGTTTCAAATCATGTGTTTAGACACTCAAAACAGGGTGAAAAAGGCATGGATACTTATGTAAAGTGTGTTTCTAAGTATTTGTACATTTACAATATAAGCTACGTGTTTTGACACACTTCTTATGCATTTTGGTCTCATTATTCTATCCAAAAGGCCATAATAACTTGTATTTCTACAAGTTATCACTCAACTTTATCTCTATAATTTCTTCTCTTCTTTCTGTAAGAGCTTAGAGCGAAAGATGTAAATAACCTCAATTCTCATTTCCTCTCAGTGTAATCGGCAAAATTGGAGCCAAAGGACATAAAAGATTATCTCCCAGGGCTCAACCTCTTTCTTATTCTTTACATTTGTGATTTCTTTTGGTGTTGTATTTACAAGTCAAACTTCATGGTCGAGGGGCCTAAAGTTTTATTTATCAATGCAAGATCTCATTGTCATTCTCCTACCTCTTTAACAATGATATGCATGTGTTCTTTCAGTTGAGATGGTTGTAAAGTAAGAGTAGTGCAAAGAGCATCTTGGTTATTTGTATTATCCAACTTGTTTTAGTTGTAGTCAACTGTCACGTACCATTCTATAACCTATATTGATCCTTGTGCTACAACATGTGACGTGACCTTAGCAGCCCTGACGCCACTAGAGAGACGCCAAAACGCTCAACTTAAGTCCTTTAACCTTAGCTCAATCGCCTAGTTTGAACTTAATCTTTAAACTACTAAGCAATAAAGAAACATACAACACAAGTCATAATCAATAGTATTTTCTTTACTTAAAATTAGATGCATTCTAAATATACAAATTACATGCTTTCTTAAGTACATGAATTATAAAATAAGTTCCCAATGCCTTTTGCAACTTCACACTTAAACGCCTTGCTAACGCCCTAACACGTAGCAACTCGCCTAACCTTTTCCAACTTGGTCTTAATGCCTGGTAACCTGTGGAAGAAAAAATATAAACTATAGGTCAAATACTTAGTGAGTGAGGTTTCAAAAAACCTTTTGGAGAATACAATCACGTACATACACTTCAAGGGAGATTGTTGCTAGTGTGTGTGGTTGTGGTGTGTGTTTAGTTAACCAACAGTGCCAAGCACTTGTTTGGAATGCTACATAAATTAACTTCAGACTTAAAGGGTACAATTAATTCTATGCGAGAAGTCATTCGTCATTATCATTGTATATGAAATACTCACTATGTACCTCATTATCGAGTAACCGCTAAACCTTTGTTGGATACATGTTTTTCTACAGCTTGTCCTAAAGGAATAAAAGCCCTATGGAAACGGAAGATTTTACAAAACCATTTCACAAATTAATTTTGAAATCTTAAAATACCAGTACATTGACAAAAATAATTAAGAAACTAGTTTTCTTATTCAGACTTAAAGGTTAAGCATACTTTCTAATTATAGATTAGAGAAAGAAAAACTTACTTGTTTGACATCTCTGAATCTACAAAATAAATCTCCAAATTGGGACACCATCCGTCGGAGACCTTCCTATCCTCTGGAATTAGATTGGTTTGTGGGAATCAATTGTGATGGAAAAAAGTTAAGAGATTTTTTAAAGAAACTATTTTGCAGAAAAGCAAAATGATTCCTTAAAGAAAAACTATTTTCTTCTGTGTTTTTATAACTCTTTTTCCTTCATGGGATAGGAAAAGGAGTATTAGAGAATCATAAGATTCTATTAATTTAAAAAATATTAAATTAATAGAAATTTGAAATTAACTAATTAACTAACCATTAATCCATTAGTTAATAATTAATTAAATCATATTTAATTAATATTTCATTTAAATCTTATTTAATGAATATCTCTTCAATATCTTATAGTTTTATATTAATTAAATTAAATTAAATTAAATTAAATAAAACTATTAATTAATTCTCCAATTAACTAATAGCTAAATTAAATATTTTATATTTAACTTAAATTTAATTTGAATCATATTCAAATTTAAGTTTCTCTCATAACCAATAATTTTAATATGAATCTAATTCACATTAAATTAATATTTGAACTCATTCAAATATTTATCTCTCATAAATTAATATTGGATCATATCCAAAATTAAATTTATATAATAAAGTTTGATAAACTCTATATTATAATGTATCACTATACATACATTATACTAATTCCCAAGGTAATTTGAACATTTTAAATTATAACCAATATAAATAAATCTCATTACCTTTTACGAGCTAGGAATGAGACTTAATGTATCTATAAATCAGAAGCTACAACGATATGAGATTAATTGGCTAAATTCATTAACCACATTAATCAACATTCATTAACTGTGTGTATACTCCACTAAAGACTTACCGCTGAACTCTTCTCACAGTAGATATATTTCTGTATCCACAGATATATACCAATAACAGTAAGTTAGTCCTTCACGAGTGTTCATAACACAAGCTAAGTCAAACTACCGTTTTACCCTTGAGTTACATCTAGTCCTTAAATACTAGTGCTCCTCTAATGAACAACCTACTTAAGGTCCTACCAATAAACAGAAATCCCTCTCATGCCATACAGAGGGTAGGTCCCTTTGTTCAAGTCCAAGAGACACCATTTAAGGAAACACACATCTACTTACCATAAAGTAGAAAAGAAGTGAATTTCATCTTGTGTAATTATGTTTCCAGCTTCCTACTCGGCCTTGTCCCCAAAATGATAAGCATATTGAATCGATGATCTGGTCACTCTCACTTGTACAAATCAAAGGACAATATCTCGCAAACAAGAGTTTATAATACACTCAAGAATAAGACTATGTTACCTAGGTCATCCTTGTAAAATAGAAACATAACTAGTTAACAAAGTTAGATCTAGTGGTTATTATTTCGTGGTTCAGTCTTATGCAAACTCATTGCATAGAATACCCTGACTCGCATGTCACCTAAACAAATGTGTTAGATCATTACATTTGTATCAAATACAAAGTGAGTCATATCCAGAGTGTTACCAGGATAAGGTATCCAACATGATCCGTATACTATAGATCTTTTAAGCTGATCTCGAACATCGATCCCTATACTATAGACCCTTTATGCTAATCTCGAACATTGATCCCTATATGCCTCTACTTACTGTTCAAGACTCATCAAATAGCTTAGGATGTTATTTTATTGGATTTGGGTTATTAAGACAAAACTAATAATATAATCAATAACATTTATTAAAATTATAATAATAACACTTTATTAATAATGGTCAATGCATTGTATTTACAATCTATGAGTTTTAGGACATAAATCCCAACATGTCCAAGTAAAAGCGAAGTGATAGGTTTATCTTGGTGATCCAGAGTCGAATACAGGTAATTTATATTAATGCTTAGTTCTAAAGTTTACTTATTAATCAGGGTGTATAAAAGAATAAATTGAATAGTATAATGAATGTAAGAATGAACTATAATTCCTATCTACGCCTAGAGAGTTTGTAAAAGGGAAAGGAGATAAATTACGAGCGATGATACAAACTAACTTCTATGTGAGAAAGGACTCGAAGGAAGGTCTTTGCATTATTAGGTGATTAAGCAATATGAGAGCCTTGATGCGACATTACTTGATTCACCAACTCATTTTTAACGTAAACTTCTCTCGAAGTCTTTAAACGCCATACTTGCTCACCTCTCAGGATCCAAGTGACTAAGGATACTAATGCAAGCTATGTCTAGACATTTTCACTTTTAATACTTGTAGAGCTTCACTTTTAAGGACAACAACCTCTCGGTGTCTAGCATCCACACTTGTTCACATTTTAGAATACAAATGATGAAAGTTATCTCACTAAGGAGGAGTTTATTGCCAAACTTCTCCTTGTGCAAGTTCGCCTTATCCTAGCTACTTATACACTCAGGTAGTTGGAGATCTATGCTAGCCAGACGATGAACATGTTGGATTTATGACTTAAAACTTGTAGATTGCAAATATAATCCATTGACTGTCATTAATAAAGTGTTATTTTTATAATTTTAATAAATGTTATTGATTATATTATTAGTTTTATTTTCATAACCCAAATCCAATAAACTAGCATCCTAAGTTGTTTGATGAGTCTTGAACCGCATGTAGAGACATTCAAGGTTCAATGTTTGAGATCAGCTTAAAGAGTTTATAGTATAGGGATAAAGCTAGATACCTTATCCTGGTAACACTATGAATACGACTCAATTTGTATTTGATACAAACGTAATGATCCAACATGTTCGTGTAATTGACATGCGAGTAAGGGTATCCTATGCAATGAGCTTACATAAGACCGGATTACGAAATAGTAACCACTAGATGTAATTTCGTTAACTAGTTAGATTTCTATTTCATTAGGATGACCTAAGTAACTTAGTCTTAATCCTAAGTGTATTATGAAATCCTGTTCGTGAGGGATTGTCCTTTGATTTATACAGGTGAGAGTGACCAGATCGTCGACTCAATAAGATTATCATTTTGAGCACAAGATCGAGTGGGGATCTTGGAACATAATTACACAAGATAAAATTCATTTATTTCCTACTTTAGGGTAAATAGATTAGTGTTCTCTTAAATGGTGTCTCTAGAACTTGAAAAAAGGGTCCTAACTTCTCTATGGCTTGAAAGGAGTTTCTGTTTATTGGTAGGACCATAAACAGATTGTTCATTAGAGCAGCACTGGTATTTAAGAATTAGAGGTGACCTAGGGGTACAATGGTAATTTGACCCAACTAGTGTTACAAACACTCGTAAAGGACTAACTTGCTGTTATTCGTGTATATCCATGGACACATAAATACATCTACAGTGAGAAGAGTTCAGTTGTGAGTCTTTAGTGGAGTGTACACACAGTTAACGAATAATTATTAATTTTGTTAATGAGTTTACCAATTAATCTCATATCATTACAGTTTCTGATCCGTAGGTCCATTAGGTTTTCTTCCTAGCTCGTAAAAGGTAATGAGATTTATTTATATTGGTTGTAATTTGAAATGTTCAAAATTACTTTTGGGAATTAGTCAAATGTACAGTGTACATTATAATATAAAGTTTATCAAACTTTATTATATAAATTTAATTTTCAATATGATTCAAAATTAATTTATGAGATATACAATATTTGAATGAGTTTAAATATTAATTTAATGTGAATTGGATTCATATTAAAATTATTGGTTATGAGATAAACTTATATATGATTTAAATTTAATTTAAGTTAAATATAAGACATTAATTAATTGGAGAATTAATTAATAGTTTAGTTTTATTTTATTTAATTAAATTTGATTTAATTAAATTAATATAATACTATAAGATTTTGGAGAGATATTCATTAAATAAGATTTAGATGAAATATTAATTAAATATTATTTAATAAAGTAGATTTGAAATTTCTATTAATTTTTAATATTTTTTAAACCAATAGAATCTCATGATTCTCGCCTACTCATTTTCCTACTCCATGAAAGAGAGTTATAAATACGTAGAAGAAATAGTTTTTCTTTAACTAATAATTTTGTTTTTCTGAAAAAGAGTTTCTCTAAAATAATCTCTAAACTTTCTCCATCCCAATTAGTTCTCACAAACTAATCTCATCCAAGAGGATAGGAAGGTCTCCGACAGGTGGTGTCCTAATTTGAAGATTTATTTTATAGATTTAGAGATGTCAAACAAGTAAGTTTTATTTCTCTAATCTATAGTTAGAAAGCATGCTTGGCCTTTAAGTCTTAATAAGAAAACTAGTTTCTTAATTATTTTTGTTAATATACTGGTATTTAGGATTTCTAAATTAAATTGAGGAATGGTTTTGTAAAATCTTTCGCTGTTATTGGCTTTTATCCCTTCAAACATAGCTCAACTAACACAACGAGAATCATAAGCTTAACTTCTTCTCAAAATTCATCACAAACTTTAACCTCTAATAACACATCGACGAATGGAAAGTCAAGACATGATAGATTGAAAATGTATTATCATGCAATATATTAAAGAATGTAGGCCTTTGGCCATTGTACAATATGAACACATATATTATAGAAAAATAAGAAAATGGAAGACAAAGAAGATGGAGAATATTACAAGTTAGGGGAAAAATGAAATGTGGGTTCTTCTCCCATCAAAAGCTCAGCTCTCACTTTTACGACTGATAGGAGAAGAAGAAGAAGAAACTTTTTACAGACCACGGAAAAGCTATCCTTTTCGCCTTTTTCTCTATAGGTTTTGGCCCACTCGAACATCTTAGCCGATTTATCTAGACGATTGGCCACTTGGCCATACAAGCCTCTCTTCTTATGGTGGATGTGGAATTCTTTTCTAGACAACTTTTAGCGGGAAATTTCTATTCTTCTGAGCATGTCAGCATTTCCCACAAAAGGTCTCTGTTGCGTCACATCATCTCCAACTTCCATTCTTGTTTTTTAGTAAACCACTTTTCTTTATTGTACTTTGGTCTTCTCGTCTAATAAGGTTATTTCTCAACCAGAACACATAGTATTAGTGTGAGATCCTCTACAATTAAATCATTTCTTATTTCTTATTAATCTTGCTTTAAGACACTATAAACGTGGTAAAACGAACATGAAAGCTTGTGTAAAATCTATTTTTAAGAAATTATGTATTTTTAATATAAACTACACATTTTGATGTACTTCTTCTCCATTTTGGCCTCATTATTCTAATAAGAGAGACTATAATAACTTTTATTTCTACAAGTTATCAATTACCCATAGTTAAGAGCAAAGATGTAAAGTGACCAGAAGGTCGAATCCCAGTTAGTAGAGCTGTTAAGATCTTTAGCGGCAAGAGGAGAGGGGACTAGTTGGGTCAAATTAGAAGGGAGTTGTGGGAAGGCCTCCTCAGTAGGGTAAGGTGTAGGTTATGACTCAATAGGAGGCAGAGGACATACTAGATGTTATCACTAGTACGATTCTTATTTGTAATTTTCCTATTTATGTTTTGTTTGATCTATGTACTACGCATTCTTTCATATTTAGCATGTTTATGAGTAAGCTGGGTAAGAATTTAGAGCCCTTAGCTAAGGAGTTAGTTATTTATAATCCAGTTGGTGACGCAATGCTAGTTAGTGAAGCATTGCGAGGTTATGAAGTGCTAGTGAAAAGTGTCAGCTTGTTAATCGACCTTTTGCCTCTTGAATGGCAAAAGCTAGATGTGATACTTGGAATTGAGTTTCTATATGCACATTTTACTTCTATAGATTACCATAAGAATGAGGTAGTTTTTAGGAAACTAGGATCTCTGGAGCTAGTGTTCAGAAGCCAAAAGGAAAGTTGTTTCATCCAATTTGATTTCAACCTGAAAAGTTGAAAAGTTATTGAGGGAAGAGTGCTAGCATTTTCCTGCACATGTGTTCGTAGTAAAAGAAAAAAAGTTGAAACCAGAGGATGTTCCAGTAGTGAGAGACTACTTGGATATGTTTTAAGAGGAAATAACAAGATTGCCACTTGATAGAGAAATGGAATTTACAATTGAGTTGTTGCCAGGGACCGTACTTATCTCACAAGCACTTTATAGGATGGCTCTAAGGGAGCTAAGTGAACTAAAAGAGCAATTGCAAGAGTTCATTGATGATGGATACATTGGATATAGTGTATCCCCTTGGGGAGCTCCAGTTTTATTTGTCAAGAATAAAGATGGAACTCTGAGATTGTGCATAGACTACAGACAATTGAATAAGGTCACGATATGTAATAAGTACCCTTTACCATGTATCAATGATTTACTTAATAAGTTAAGAGGTGTATCAGTGTTGTCCAAGATTAACTTGAGGTTAGGTTACCACCAGTTAATGGTTAAGGAATCAAAAATTCCGAAAAAGGTGTGGACACTATGAGTTTCTAGTGATGCCACTCGGTCTGATGAATGCGCTAGTATTCATGGATCTTATGAATCCGATTTTCCACCCGTACTTGGACCAGTTTGTGATAGTATTCATAGATGAAATTTTAATGTATTCTATTGATAAGAAAGCTTATGAGGAGTATTTAAGAGTAGTGTAATAGACGTTGTGTGATGACTCGCTTTATGCTAACTTTAGTAAGTTTTGGGTAGACCAAGTGGTGTTCTTAAGACATATGATCTCAGTATAAGGGGTCATTATGGATCCACAAAAGACAAAAGTAGCTATTAGTAGGGAGAGGCCAACTTGTACAACGAAAGTACGTAGTTTCCTTAGTTTAGGAGGATACTACAAACGGTTTGTTGAGGATTATTTTTCTAAGTTAGCATTACCTTTGTCATCCATGACTAGGAAGAATGCTAAGTTTGTTTGGTCAGTAAAATGCGAACAAAGCTTCCAAGAGCTAAAGAAGATGTTAGTCTTAGTGTCCATCTTGACACTTACTATTATGGGGAAAGAGTTCACAGTTTATTGTGATGCTTCAAGCAAAGGTCTAAGGTATGTGCTTATGCAAGAAGGAAAGGTAATAGCTAATGCTTCTTGATAGTTGAAAAAGCATGAGTGTAATTACCCTACTCATGACCTTGAGTTAGTAGTAGTAGTATTGGCTTAAAAAATATAGAGTCATTACCTGTTTGTGAAAAGTGCCACATTTTCACAGATCATAAGAGTTTGAGATATATCTTTGATTAGAAGGAACTGAACTTGAGACAAAGAAGATGGCTAGAGTTGATCAAAGATTTTATGATTTTCCCATAGAGTATCACCCAAGCAAGGCTAATGTAGTGGCAGATGTCACGCCCCATCCAGCACGCGTCCTTAACCTTACTATGTGGAACAAAACACAACTTAAAAACTTTGGACTTTAAACAACTAAGCAATCTAAAACCATAATCAAGCAGCAAAAACACAACTTAAATAACACAAACCACTACTTTATTAACTTAAGCTCATGAGTTCTTTCTGGCTCAAGAAAACGCTAAGAGGATTCAAGACATAATGAACATTAAGCAAAGAGACAGAAAAATATAAGTTATTGTAGCCTTTTAGGTAAAACAATGGAGTAAAAAATTGAGATAAATGGTCAAAATGCGTAGCTTTTAGTTCAAAATTGTAATATCATCATTATGCACCTTATATAAGTCTTAACACCTTATAATTGTGCTTTTAAGTGTTTTCCATGCAGGATGGTATGAAAAAGAAAGGAAAATGAGGATCATACATTAACTCAGTGAGAAGAAGACTAGCAATTCACATGTCACAAGGTGAGATGCCAGCACATCACTACATGAGATGAGTCGCTAAGAGCAAGAGTGGTAGTTGGAGATGATGTGACAAGGAATGATTACTTTCTCCACTGACCCTTGTAGGCAAGGACAATTGGCAGCGTAGGTAAGGGTGGATGTGCATCATCATCATTCAATTTTCCACCTAAAGTATGCCTATAAAAGATGCCCATCTCCACCATGAATTTGTTGGAAACGAAAAACATGCGCAGCGGAAACTAGGAACGAAAAATTACTCTAATTGCCCTTTGCTAGTTAACATG
>JBBPDI010087205.1:0-12721 GCA_037974545.1 Cucumis variabilis
TTCTTTCTAAGCATTGCATTCAACGAATATTCATCCTACACTCCCTTGGGTTCGACACCCACGCTTGCACCTAGCTATGGTAAAATCGAGGGTAAAACAAAAAAATTCTTTTTGTCAAGATGGTTAGGTAAGTACCTCTCACAACTATTTTAATTTTTTAATGTACACGACCTTGCCTATATACCTTGCATAATCTTTTATCTTTTTGCATATCAATTCACATCTTGTCACATGTCAAACACATCTGCATGTTCTTGCTGAAGTAGCTCAAACTCAAGTTGCAGTTCTTCAATTGATTCAGCAACCACTAGCTCTCTGTCTTCCTTCGTTATCCCTATGGCTAAAAAATCTATCAGAAATCCTTGGTCTTTAGGTTACCATGTCTTCATCAACATTTTCAAAGATACCTCCATCCTTGACATATAGGTCGTTGGCTGATCGAATTGTTTCTATGTAGTCCTCTACCAGTTAGGCTGCATCCATCATATCCTCTAGGCCCACTGCTTTTGTCAATAAAAGTCTTTGTGAATTGTCGAATTCAACCCATTTATGGAAGTGTCGTGCCAGTCAAAATGACTTTTTCTAAGTCCAACGAAGGAGCCGACGATTCTTTGAATTTCTGGAGGTACTCCATCATTATAACTTCTTGTTTGATGCCTATGAACCTCACACATGGAGTTCCTCTTTGCTAGGGTAGGAATTGTATATGAATCCAATGTTTTAGTTCATTCCACGAGTAGAAACGTTGCTAATTCTCGATTCCACGGTACCAAATCAAGTCCTTCCCCTCCAAACCCATGACTGCTTTTTAGCTTCTCTATTAAGTAAGTGAAATTGGAAGTAATATTCAACTCTAAAAAACCAAATGTCTAGGTCTTCCCATTGAACACTGACATTTCAAGCTTCTTGAACTTGACTAGGTCATGTCCTCTGTTCGCCTCTTTTGGTCGAGAAGACTCCTCTTCCTTTTCCTCATCAAACTCCATCAGTTCTTTATTAGCCCTTTGGTTTTGTTTTCCAGTCATCCCCTTCGTAACCTTTGAAGATCCTTGTCCTCGAGTTCGATCTCTATTAACCTCTAACAAAATTGCTTGTATTTTGTCCATTGATTTCTCCAACATTGACAACCTTGACGTTCCTCAATTCTTTTATGTCATATTCTTCCACCTATCCAGGTTGTCTAACATCTTTGATACCAATTGTAAGTAACAACCAACTCAACCAATAAAAGAACACAAATGAATAGGACAGAGGAACTTTGATTGAAAATAAGTAACAAAAAGCACAATAAACTAAACCAAAAAAGAAAACTTGTCTCTCCTCCTAAGAACTATAGTTTTATCACAAAATTCAAAATAACTAACCCTAACACAAAAGATGCTTAAAAACTATTCAACTTTCCCATTTGCCTCTAGTACAATAGGTGCACTTGAAATGCAATTTTGATCTCTAAATGGACCTGCTATAGCTACTCAATCTCAATCAAATGGCTTTGAATTTGTCTCTGCATCTGGAATATATGTAAGAGGATATGAAACTCAAAATCGACTTGAAACGTCGAAGAGGTGCTTTATAGCAAAAAGGAGACTACTTCTAGCTAACATCAACTATGGATTACGCCCATCATCATTAAGGCATCTCGATTTGGTATGGGGTTGGATCATCAACCCTAATGATGCCTCCCCTTACTAGTAAAGGGAATTGAAAGGGATGCTATTAGTGCTATTGGTATTGCTTCCATACAAAAGCAAGACCCATAGTCAGGTACCCTAATGTTGGGTTGGAAATACCTTTCCTACCCCTCCAAGTATAGGCATTCTTAGTGGGGGAGCACAAACTCGATCTCAAGTTGAGCTATTGAGGTATAGTAAAATACAAAGCAAAATCCTCAAATGTCCACAAAATTACTTTTAGAACACATGATGGCTACCATAAGTTTTTGGTTATCCCATTTGGGTTGTGGAGTGTAACGGACATACTTGTCCAGGGCGTGTTTGCCTATGGCAGTATACTCCGAATACCTCAATTTATCTTATCTTTATGCCTTGTAATAGTTTAGTTGGTTGCTTTCATTTTTAAGTCATAAAGCTTCAGTGTGACATTTTGACATTTCCATATTCAAGCCTACCAGAGCTGAAAATGTTCAAAATGTACTATAGGGGACACATAGTAGTTGAATCTCTGCCCAAGCCTTGTCGCACTCTTTGCAATCTATGCTTTCTTATTGCAATTGACAGTCTTGAATGCTTGTTTTAACAACAATTTCAATGAATTTATTTCTCTCACATTTTCTAAAATATTTTCTCAAAAAACGTAATGGAAGGTTGAATCCTACGCTGAGTTTGTCCATGGATTTCAGATTTTGATTGGCTGACTTGTTGATTGAATCGAATAAGTACCGCACAATCGCTCATCTTAAATTTGAAAGGTTATGATTGTGACAAGTGGTATCAGAGCCAAATTGGCTAGTTGACAATTTGAGACAGAAAGATGTAGGTTGTGAAACAGTCTAACAAGACCCATAATGAACGACTTGTTAGACTCGAAGAGCATATGCTCTACTCGAAGGAAGTTCTTGATTCCATCTGATTCTTAGAAAAGCGGCTTGAGAAAGTTACCAAGAAAGTCGATGTCATTGATGTGGTGTCCGATCGTCTCGATGGATTACCCATTCGAAAATTGTTGGCTAGAGTTGACACTCTAAAATCCTAAATTATAAGAATGGGAAACGTGACCTACGAGCGTGGGGATAGTTGATCAGGCTCTGCTGCCCAAATGGAAGAATGAGTTATAGAGCTAGATAACTCGCGCAAAAACATGTTGGAAATGATAAACGACATGACTGAGGATTTTCGAGCTATCCTCAATGTCGTGAGGAATGAAATTGCATTGGTGAACATGAAGGTAAACCTTACATGCGAGCATTAGCAAACCTGGCTCCAGCTAGAGGAGCCATCCCTGTTGGCAGAATAAAAATTCCTGAACTTAAGTCATTCTGTAAGGTGAGAGATGCAAGGCGTTGGAAAATTTCATCTTTGATATTGAACAGTATTTCAAGGCCACAATACAGTTACTGAAGAGGCTAAAGTGACATTAGCGACCATGCATTTGTCTAAAGATGCGAAGCTATGGTGGAAGTTCCAATTTGTTGACATCCAAGAAGGGTGTTGCACAATTGACATGTGGAATGCTCTAAAGAAAGAACTTCATTTGAAATTTTTTTCTGAGAATGTTGAAATTTTGGCTCGACGAAAATTGCATGAATTGAAGCACTTCAGTAACATTCCAGACTATGTGAAGCAATTTACGGGATTGATGCTGAATATATGTGATATGTCGAAAAAAGATAGTTTTATGTTTTGTAGAAGGTTTGAAGTTGTGGACTAAGACCAAGCTATATGAGCAATGGGTCGAGGACCTCACATTAACATATGCAGAAGCAGAACGATTGTTTGACTTATCTAGTGAATCTCAAGATGTGAGACAACATCAAACTTCCTTCTTTTGGGAAAACAAGAACAACCGCCCAAGTTCCCCCAAATCTGCAGGGGGACAAACGTCAAAGTGGAGACCGTAAGCTCTTTCAAGCAAATACAGGAAACAACTGATGAGGACCTAACAAACAGAACACAACCGACTGTCCCCTTAGTTGTTTCATATGTAAAGGACCTTATCTTGCTAAAGAGTGCCCAAACCAAACAGCCTTCAACACTTTTCAAGCTACATTAGCATTAGACTCAGATGATAGATTGAGTCAGATCAAAGGAGAAGTTGGCCAGATAGAAGAAGGCAAAAATCCTAGAATGAGAGCTCTAAAATTTTTGTCATCTCTTCAGAAGAAAGTAGAGGAGACCAGTGGGTCAACGAAGAGGGGTCTAATGTACGTGGATTGTTGGGTTAACAAAAAACTGTCCAAGAGCACTATGGTGGATTCTGGTGCAATCCACAATTTCATAACAGAAGTAGAACCTAGACGATTGAATCTTCATTGGGAGAAAGACACGAAAAAGATGAAGATCATGAATTCAACTACCTTACTTATTGTCGGGCTAATAAAACGAACGATGATAAGGTTGGGATCATGGAACGGTCTCATAGACTTGGTGGTTGTTAAAATGGATGACTTTGATGTAGTATTGGGAATGAAGTTTCGGTTCGAACATCAGGTCATACCAATGCCGCTAGTCAAATGTCTAGTGATTACTAAAATTACGCCCATTGTTGTACAAACAGATATTTGCCAGCTGACGGGGTAAAGATGATTTTGGCCATGCAACTGAAGAAAGGCCTTGCTCGAGACGAACCAACATTTATGGCTATTCTACTGGAGTCGTTGGAAAGTGAAGGGGAAACAGTCACCAAAGACATTTTGTGTGTCTTAGAAAAGTACAAGGATGTAATGCCAGATAGTCTACCTAAATCGTTGCCTCCGCGAAGAATGATTGATCATGGGATTGAATTACTGCCAAGGGCAAAATCGTCAGTGAAATATGCTTATCGTATGGCACCACCGGAGTTGCCTAAACTTTGGAAATAGTTAGATGAACTACTGAATACAAGATTTATTAAATCTGCGAAAGCTCCCTGTGGACCTAGTCCTTTTTCAAATGAAGAAGGATGGAAATTTGCGGTTATGCATCGACTACCGCACCCTGAACAAGATCACAGTTCATACAGATATCCGCTTCCAATAATCACTGACTTGTTTGACCGCCTATATGGGGCAAAGTATTTTTTGAAGCTAGACCTATGGTCGGGTTATTATCAAGTGAGAATTGTCAAAGGAGAAGTACCTAAAATGATCCGTGTTATGAGATTTAGGGTGTTCAAATTTCTTGTTATGCCATTTGGTCTTACCAATGCGCCTGCAACTTTTTATACGCTTATGAACTAGGTCTTTCATGAATATCTTAACAAATTTGTCATGGTCTATCTTGACGATATAGTGGTGTATAGCTCCACGATGAAAGAACACAAGGACCACCTCCAAAGAGATTTTTAGAAATTAAAGTAGAACCAGCTGTATGTCAAGAGGGAAAAGAGTTCCTTTGCACAAGAACAAATAAATTTCCTAGGTCATGTGATTGTGGCCGAATTGGTATGGAAAAGGGTAAGATTGTTGCGATTCGTGACTGGGAAGTAACAAGGTCAGTCACTAACTTTCGCTCTTTTCTCAGATTAGCTAATTGTTACAGGCGATTCGTGAAAGGATTCTCCAAATGAGCAAGTCCACTGACTGAATTATTGAAAAAAGACAAGACATGGGGTGATACACCCGAATGCTAGGCCACCTTCGATAAGTTGAAGCAAGCTATGATTGAGGAGCCAGTTCTTGGGATCACCGATGTGACCCAACCATTTGAAGTCAAGACCGATGCATCTGATTACGCATTGGGTAGTGTTCTCTTATGGAATAGACACCCAATCGCATATGAGAGTCGAAAGCTTAATGCTGCAGAGAATAGATACATAGTGTCTGAGAAGGAAATGCTTGTTGTGGTACATTGTTTGAGGGTTTGGAGACAATATTTACTGGGGTCTACTTTTGTTGTGAAGACAGACAACAATACTACTTGCCACTTCTTTACCCAACCAAAGTTAACTTTAAAACAAGCATTATGGCAAGAATTCCTAACTGAGTTTGATTTCAAGTTTGAACATAAGAAAGGAGTGAGTAATTGGGCAGCTGATGCGCTTAGTAGGAAAAATGAACATGCGACTCTACGCATGTTAGCCCATCTTCACGCGAGTCAGATCGACGACTCTATGTGCGATATTTTAAAAGAGTTCCTACAAAAAGATTCTACCACCTAGAACGTCATGAGTTTAGTTAAAGCGGGCAAGACAAGGCAGTTTTGGATTGAAAATGGCCTGTTAGTAACGAAGGGAAAGCGACTATATGTCCCTAAAGGAGGTGACCTGATGAAGAAATTATTACACGAGTGTCACGACACTCTATGGGCCAACCACCCCAGATGGCAGAGAACATACGTCCTACTAAAGAAGGGATACTTTTGGCCTAATATCAGGGATGATGTCATGCAATACACGAAGACGTGTCTCATCTATCAACATAATAAAATGGAGAAAGCGAAAGTTGCTGGACTTCTTGAACCTCTACCAGTTCCAACGAGGCTGTGGGAAAATATCTTTATCGACTTCATCACCCATCTCCCTAAAGTAAGTGAGTGTGAGACCATCTTGGTCATCATAGATCGGATTTTGAAATATGCCACTTTGATTCCCACTATTAAGCTGTGCTCAGCCGAATTGACAGCCCAATTGTTCTTCAAACATATTGTCAAGTTATGAGGTGTACCGAAAAAAATTGTGAGTGACCAAGATGGTAGGTTCATTGGCACTTTTTGGACAGAACTATTCACTTTCTTGGGGACAAGTCTGAATGTCTCCTCAAGTTACCATCCTCATATAGACAGTTAGATCGAGTGGTTCAACTGTATGCTCGGTGAATATCTGTGCCATTTTGTTAATGCGAGGCAAAAGAATTGGGTCGAGTTGTTAGATGTTGCCTAATTTATTTTAATCCTTAAATGAGTTTATTGACTGAGAGAAGCCCATTTGAGATTGTTTGCGGTAGGCAGCCTATATTGCCTCATCTTATCGATCACCCCTATGTAGGAAAGAATCCCCAGACTCACAATTTTACCAAGGAATTAAAGTAGATAACAAACATCGTCCGTGCCTATCTAGAGAAAGCCTCAAAGCGGATGAAGAATTGGGCAAACAAGAAGCGTCGCCCTCTTGAGTTTCAAGCAGGAGATCAGATCCTCATTAAATTGCAATTGGAACAAATTTGATTCTGGGGATGCAAAGATCAACGCCTCGTTAGAAAATGGGAGGGACCCGTAGAAGTGCTGAAGAAGGTAGGGAATACATCATATAGAGTAGAGTTGCCAACATGGATGAAAATTCACCTAGTAATTCATGTGAGTAACTTGAAATCCTGCCATCAAGATCCTGATGACATACAACGCAATGTCATAGTCCGACCAACCATCGACCTTAGTCAGAAAGAGGATAAAGAAGTCGAAGAAATCTTGGCTGAACGAGTGAGAAAGGGTTGAAGACCCACAAGAAGGATCTACGAGTACGTGATAAAGTAGAAGAACCTTCCTGTGGAAGAAACTAGTTGGGAATGTGTCGAAGACCTAAAAGATGGACGCAAAAGATTAAAAAGTTCAAGCTTCACCAGTCAACAGGGCGTGTTTGCCTATGATTGTATACTCCAAATACCCTAATTTATCTTATCTTTATACCTTGTACATAGTTTAGTTAGTTGCTTTCATTTTTAAGTCATAAAGCTTGGATGTGACGTTTCAGCATTTTCATATGTAAGCCTACCAGAGCTGAAAATGTTCAAAATGTACTATAGGGAGACGCAGTAGTTGATTCCCCGCCCAAGCCTTGTTGCACTCTTTGCAATCTATGCTTTCTTATTGCAATTGACAATCTTCAATGCTTGTTTTAACAACGATTTCAATAAAATTTCTCTCTCACGTTTTCTAAAATATTTTCTAAAAAACGTGATGGGAGGTTGAATTGTACACTAAGTTTGTCCATAGATTTCAGATTTTGATCCGCTAACTTGTTGATTGGATCGAACAAGTGCTGCACAATTGCTCGTCCCGAGTTAGATAGGTTGCGATTGTGACATGGAGCACCACTTCAACATTTCAATGTATAATGAATGATAATCTTACCCAAGAACAAAAAGGTTTCCAACCAATAATATGAAGTACTTTAGCCACATCATTTCGACAGAAAGCATAGCAACTGACCCCTCTAAGTTAGAGGTTGGTCAATCCCTCAACCATAAGGAATTATGAGGATTTCTCAAGTTGACCAAGCATAATTGGAAGTTTGTAATGGACTATGGGTCAATTGTATTTCCTCTAACTAACTTCTCAAAAAAGGTAATTTTGGATGGCA
Source organism: Cucumis variabilis (assembly GCA_037974545.1). Lineage (NCBI taxonomy): Eukaryota > Viridiplantae > Streptophyta > Magnoliopsida > Cucurbitales > Cucurbitaceae > Cucumis > Cucumis variabilis. The sequence goes on from JBBPDI010087205.1 coordinate 7,951, forward strand.
TTTAGAGGTTGAGGATGATTTTCAAAGCCTTAACGCAACTATGTTATCAATGTCTGCACTTGTTAGTTTTCATTGATCAGATGTTCCAACATTCATGGCTGAGTTGTTTTGATGCAGAGCCAACAACATTCGTCATATATCAATTGTTAGTTTTCGTTGACCTTTTATTTTAAGGTCATGTACGAGCAAGAATTGATGGCTATGGGGTTCACCATTCAAAAGTGGTGTCTCCATCTTTTGGGCTAATCATGGTTTGTTGTTTGCACCAACCAAAAACTTGAAGTTCTTATTGAGGTATGATTTTAGTATTGAATACAAATAAAGTAGAGAAAACATTTCAGTGGGTGCTTCATCTCGATTACCACCAACTTTGGGGTTTGGCTTGATGAGCGTTATTGGTGGTTTAATTACATCGGTGTGCACACATCAAATCTTGAAGGACAATGCACTAAATTCTACTCAAACAATTGTATGAGCTCCCAAAACAATTTTTTACATGGTAAAATGTTCTGTTTTAATGGGAAAACTTTCAATCTAGCCAGTTTGCCAACAATTGTATTATACTTGTATGAGCTTCACAACTCAATAGGAGGCCAACAAGGCGCACATAAAAACAAATCAATGCTTGTCTAAAGAAGTTTTATGGCCTAGAATGAAGGTATGCATCGTAGTGGAGTGCAGGATTTCAAAGAGCTAAATCATTAAGTACAGAAGAATATATCAATAGATTCTGTCAAAGGTTTTACCCAAGTTCAATGTGAATGATACAATCATGGTGGTGGCTGATTGTCTATCCAAGTATGCTCATTTTATTTCTGTGAAACTATTAGGCATCTACTCCCCTGCACTCAATAAATTGCAACAAGATGCAAGTAAATAGAGCAAACAACATCTCTGATATACAATATCACAACATGAAAGTTCAAGTTTCTCTAAACCTGATATCAAAGTTTAAGAAACTAACTCGGCACCAACTCACTCCATTTTTCTAATCTATGGATTATAAAACTACAATTGCAATTGCAATATAAAACTTCTACATTCAGACTTATGACTCCTCTCAAGAAACTTTTATTTTTTAAAAAATACCTAAACCCTAAACCTTAAAAATCCAAATGACGATCAATTTGAACAAACTTTTTGTGCATTAAAGAAATTGTTCAAATAAAACTACAAAATCAAAATGAAACTAACAGCCACCAATAAATATTTTTTTAAGAAAAAAGATTTAAATTAACCACCAACAAAAGACGACTAATGATTAATAAGAAGGAAATCCATTAGTTTCATGAGATAACTGTGAGAATGGCAAAATAATGGAGTACAATTTGAAAAATAAAAAATCCAAAAAATAATTTGATTTTTAGCAAAACCATCTGAAGTAGATATTTTTTTTTATAATTTTTCAACCGATTTTACCTCCTCATAAACTAAAACTCATTTTTCTCCGATACTATTTGTGTATAATAAAATAATGGAATATAACACAAATTTACGAATACAGTGTATTTGCATATCATTTTGTTTTATAAAAATATTAAATAAATATTTATTTTCGGGATTGATCTCATTTAACCAACTTCTCTTAGATTTATGCCTTCAATTTATACCAGATTTTCGAATTTGTATGCTTCAAATCAAATGATTAACAATTTATTTTTATTAATAGATATATAATAATACCTATTTAATTCACTCTTTTTGCTATCTATAAAATGATTGATAATATAACTTCTTCATGGTACGTTTCATAAGCTTTGGTTAATTCTTAGTAACATTTTATTATATCATACAAATACATAACTTTTCATATGATGATTGATAATATAATTTATTCATTGTACGTTTCTTTAAGGTTTGGTTAATTCTTAGTAAAATTTTATTATATCATACAAATACACAATTTTTCAAATTTATCCTTCATTGTTTTCGAATTATATATATATATATATAGTAATAAATATTTATTTTATCATTTGATTTTAAAAGATTAGTTGGAAGATCTCCAAAATTTGAATTTAAAATTATATCCTCCCTTAAAATTCTCATTTTATATAATAACAACTTCATATTAACATTGTATCTTCCCTATAATTATGCATGTAACAATTTTTCCATAAACGGTATGACGATATTAGTAATAATAAATTGGCATTATTTAAGGGGAATCAATGTTAATATAACGATATGTAGGGATGATAAAAATTTCCTTAAATAAAATCCTCTTATGGAAGAGTCATTAAATTAGGTATATTTTTCATAGATATTATTTAAAAGTTGGTTTTAAAGTTTGATTTAAAACCACCAAAATATTAAAAATTTAATTTCAAATGTCAATATCCCAAAAAAAACCATGAGAATAATGTGATTTTTATTTGAAATTATTTAATTCTACCAATTATCCTCCATAGTTTTTTTATCGGACTTTTATTTTGAAGTACAACAGTATTCAAATTTATTTTCAATTCGCTAAATATTTTGCATTTATTGTACGGTTGTTTTGGAATTCCTTCATGACAGGCATTGTTCCTCCACGTACTGGCACACAACGTAAAGAATTGAGTGATTCAAAGGAAGTTCCTACGGTTTGGTGAGACAATTTTACGATATTTCAACATAGTTTTATTGGCAGTGTTACACCTGCATGATGAGTTGTTGAAGAAACCACAACTAGTGAGAAACGTTTACATAGATCCACAATAGAGTTGGTTTGAGGTAGATTTTTGCAGACCAATTCTGTACTTAACGGCTCCAAATTACGATATGTTGATTTACCATTGTTTATACAAAGTAGAATTGCCTTGATGCATTAGATGACACATACATCAAGGTGAATGTGATGGCAAGTGATCGATCGAGATATAGAACACATAAGAACGAAGTTGCCGTGAATGGCCTTGGAGTATGTGATATGAAAGGAGATTTTGTTTTCATATTAACCAGCTAGGAAGGATCTGTTGTCGACTCGCGCATCCTTCAAGATGTCATTTCAAGATGGAACGACTTGAAGGTGCAAAAGGATAACTACGTACACATTTAAATTTGAAGTATAATTTTTTTCCCTCTTGAGTTACAACATTTCAAGCGTGCAATGTCAACACAGGGTTTTACTACCAATGCAACGTTGGGTACCCTAATGCTAAGGGTTTTCTAACTCTATACAAAGGACAAAGATACCACCTGCAGGAGTGACGTGGAGTAGAAAATGCACCTTTAACAGCAAAAGAGTTCTTCAACATGAAACAGTCTTCTGCATGAAATGTTATTGATAGAGCTTTCAATCTGTTGAAGGGTCGATGGGCAATCTTTCGAGGAAAGTCCTACTATCCTGTAGAAGTCCAATATCACATGATATTGGAATGTTTTCTTCTACACAACCTCACAATAGAGAGATGACGAACATTGATATACCAAAGGACATAAATGAGGGTGATTTGACCTACGCAACACATGCGAGTGACGATATTCACTACATGACCTCTAATAAATGGAATCAATGGAGGGACGAGCTAACCAAAGAAATGTTCAGTGATTGGGAGTTGTGTAATCAATAGCACTGCTAGTGTAGCAGTAGTAAAGTGTTTACGTTTAATTCTTAATGATACCCAATTTACTTGTGTTTTCCATACACTGTGAATTTCTTTTATGAATGTATTTGTCTACCAATGACATCAATGACACACTAGCAATTCACTTAAATGAAAATGTATTATGTTTTTCTATGTTTTTTTCCTTGCACAACTTAGTTGACTAATACGTTTACATTTGTTTTCTAGTATGGCAAGTTCTTTAAGGGCCCCTAAACACTTGTGGATGAAAGAGAAGGATGCCATCCTCGTTGAGTGCCTGGTGGAGTTGGTCTCCACCAATGGATGGAGGTTTGACAACGAGACCTTTAGATCTAGTTACCATAGTCAGCTCCAAAGAATGATGGTTGAGAAGATGGTAGAACGTAAAATCTAGGCTATGACTATAAATAGTCAGATAAAGACACTAAAATGAACGTTCCAGGCTATAACTAAGATGCGGAGCCCGTTGTGTAGTAGGTTCAGTTGGAACGATGAACTCAAGTGCATCATTCAGAGAAGGAATTGTTCAACAATTGGGTGAAGGTATGGTATTCCTTATGTCAACGATTATTTGTTTCAAATTGAAAATAAACTAACAATTTACTACAACACTTGAACATAGTCATCCTGTCGCTAAGGGCCTCTTGAATATATCTTTTTCCCATTATGACGACCCGTACTACGTATTTGGAAAAGATTGTGCGATAGGAGGGCACATAGAGACATTCACGATGTAGGGTCGAATGTGCCTAGAATCTACGAGGGATTTGCCGCTGACGATGGTAGTGATATGGAAATCCCAATGATGTTAGTCAAGGACTAGACATCTCTTCTGACGACATCATGGACCTAGGACCTAGTCGCTCAAGTGATGGTAGGAATGCTTAAAGCGGGTCGAAGAGAAAGCCAAGAGGCGAGACGATAGAAACTGCAAAAATCTCATTCGCATTGTAATGGAATACGCGAATGACCAACTTAACCACATTGCAGACTAGCCAAATGTACAACGACAAGATACAAGTGCAACCCGTGTGGAGGTCGTTAGATAATTGCAGGGAATCCTCAAACTGAATAGATTCGACAGAATTTGTTGTATGCGTATATTAATGTGCAATGTCGACGACATGAAATCATTCTTGGACATACCCAATGATCTTAACTTGGACTACTGCACGGTCATTCTCCAAGATAATGCTTGAGAT
>JBBPDI010087272.1:0-12708 GCA_037974545.1 Cucumis variabilis
GCCAAAGTGGCGTGGATGTAGCTGCATATTCCTCTCCAGAACTATGTGGAAAAACATATTGGCTCCCTCTAACTAAACGAAAACCACTTGAATTCAATGAATGCAACTCCTATGGCGTAAGAAAAGTTCAACATAAAAGATTAGAGTTAGGAGTGAAACAATAATCTGAGAACGATAGGTTAAAGAAAGAACTAGACTGATGTGTGTAACAACAGCAAAAGCGAATGGCAGAATAGGGTTTTCTCCACTCAATTTGGGATCGGGCGAAACGATATTATTGGTATATGATAATGGACCAGAATCAAATTTAGAGTCTTAGACAGAATCGATTCTCAACCAAGAAAATCAGAGGGATATTAACATCAAACCTAACTATATGCTGAGATTGTTCCGATAAGTTTCTTTCGTTACACAAGTTCTAACGACATAGATGGAGATCGAGAGAATACCGTTAGGAGGCAGCGGTGGCGCTGAACGGAGAGAGATGGCGGAGCGGCAAGAGCGTGAAGCAGGGAGAGGGCAAAGGGGAGAGTGAGATTGAAATCAAAGGGAGTGGAGTTTATGTAATTCCTTCCAAAATTGTTATTTCTCCCTATGCAATAAAAGAGGTTAAATGTGTGAAATCAAAAATACCAATTATGAAAATCCTATATAATGTAACTCATTAACCAATCAAGCAATCATTTTTTAAAATAATGTTACTTTCGTACTTATCCACGAAAATAGGGTATTGTAAGAAAAGGATTGTGAAATTGTATATAAAAGTCGTGTGCTTACTTGACACTCGAGTTCATACCAAATCATGTATGATATGCTATTTGATTTGCTATTTGAGGAAGTCATGTATTGTCAACTTTTTCTTATGTCATGTCCTCTTTCACCGTTTTCCTCTGCTCTTCTTTTATGTAACCCTCAAGTCAGTCGTCGATGAGATCACCACCTACAAAGTAATTTGCTCAGATGTTAGTTTTTAATCTAATTTAGTTGTATAAACCTTCTCTAAATTGATTTTGCCTCCCAAAGAAAAACTTTTATGAAATTGGTTGAATGGTAATCTTTTTCTTTGAGTAATGTTCATTTTCATTTAAGTAAATCCTAAACTATCGTTTTTATATTAAATACCAATACAGTTTCTGAACAAAAGCTACATAGAACAAAATGTTGGTTTCTTATATTATATTTTGATTTAAAATTTTGATATCTTTCAAAGATTTTGTATTATAATTTTTTTTAATATTATTGTTTTTATATAAATAATTTTAAAATTATATCAATTATAGCAAATAGAATTCGCAATATCAAAGAAAGAAAATCTCTTTATTTTTGTTTAGATGGCAAAGATGCAATTACACAGTTAAAGATATTATCAAAAGATAACCATATAACTCTTTTACCATTACGATAAAGTTAGATAACTCTAATGAACCCCTACATTTAGTTAGAGTTTTGTGCATGTATTTATTTGAAATTTCACCACCGGTATTTGAAAAGGGATAATAAGGAAGAATGAGTGGCTATTGAAAATTGAAAACACCTTAATGACTACCTTGAAAAGTTTTTTCAAAAAAATCCAAAAACTGTTAAGTAGCATCCAAATGAAATATACAATTAAAAAATTGATATCTTCCCAAGATTTTGTATTAGAAAAATATTAAATATTTATTATTTTTAGATAAATATATTTAAATTTTATAATTAAATAGATAACAAAATAATCCAAAAAATTTAGAGATAAATTAACTTTTGAAACAAATCAAATTGAGAGCATTTTTTTTTCTTAATTTTATGATTTTAAGAATTTTGTAAATTCTTAAAATTTTATGAGATTCGTAACTATAGCACTAGAAGTATTAGCTTATGTAATATTTGTTTACATAAAAAAAATATATATCAAAACTAACATTAACAAAAATTGGTACGTACGAATTTATTGTATTTATATATATTTTTTAAAATGTAACTATAAACTTAATTATTATTCCTAAAATTGTTACACATTATAATTATTCATCCAAATTTCATAGTATTTCTAAAACCAATTCCTTTTAATTCTTTTTAAATATTGATTTGGTCTCGAAAAATTGATCAACCGTGTTTTTTAAAAGTAAAAATTTTAATTGCCAAATTCAAATTATTTCCTTTCACTAAATTATGTTAGCTTTGTTGTAAAATTGAGGATCACAACGACACATAACTGAAGTTTGAATACGGAGAAATATAATAATAACAAAAACAAAAGAAAACAACAACTTTTTAATAATATTTTTTTAAATAATGTCAAAAAATAGTGTAGAAGAAAAAATATCTACAAAAATAGAGTAGAAACGACTTGGGAAAGTAGTGGATGGGTACATGACTTAGGTGAGTTTGCAATCGATGTCATGACGGGTCTACGACTTGGAGTTGGTCGCGTGGACCCCACACTTTTTTCTTTTTTCATTATATATATATATATATATATATATATATTAAATATCTTAATTTCCAAATTTCAATCTTAAAAATATATTTCCAATTTTAATTTGATTATTTTCTTATTAACAATTTTTTTATTCTTTTTATTTTTTGCTCTTTGCATATATATATATTAAATAGGGAAATTTCCCTAAATAGAAAAAATAGAAAGTATTTATATCTTATTATATCTCAATTTTCACTTTTATTAGTAAATTCACCTTTTCCATTTTAATTTATTTATTTTTCAATTTATGCGCATCTCTTTTTCACAATCCCTATTTAAATATATATATATATATATATTAACAAAATAGGTTATTAAAAACATATTAAACAAATATTTGCAATCCACTTATATTAACAAAATATCTCAAAAAGAATTTGTTTAATCAAAATGAAATGAGGTCTGTGAAGAATAATTGAGTCCTATTTTTCAAAGAGTTTGCAATCCACCCGCTTGTTTTATTGAATTCATATATTCATATTTAATATATTTCTTTTATTCAGGTTAGTTTATGCCTATTTGTAAGATGAAAGATTTCATTTGAATTGACGTTGTTTTATAAATTATGTTTTAATTAAATGAAAACAAAAAGTACCAAAAAAAATATGGAAAGGTGTGGATGTAACGATAAAAATTCCCTTATCAAAAAGGTTAGAGTAAGGAGTGAAGTTACAAATTATCCCGTCCTCAGTTGATTTTAATGTAGACTATAGAAGATATTTACATCTAATAAGTAATAAGTTATAAGTGTTTTAATTTTTAATTAATTGTGGGTTTGTTTTGAAATACTCAAACACGTTGTAGTATTAAATTTAAATTATAAAGTTTTTATTTTAAAACTTTGAAAATGTTAGTTTTTAATCTAATTTTTATTTGTATAAACCTTCTTGAAATTGGTTGAATGAATATCTTTTCCTTGAAAATAGTTGAATGGTTTTCATTTTGATTTAAGTAAATCTAAACTATCGTTTATATATTAAATACCAATACAGTTTCTAATAAAAAAACTACGTAGAACGTAATGTTGGTTTTTTTATATTATATTTTGATTTAAAAAATTGATATCTTTCAAACATTTTGTATTAGAATTTTTTTAATATTACTTATATAAATAATTTTAAAATTATATCATTGGCTAGAATTCGCAATATTCAGAAGAGAAATCTCTGTATTTGAGAAGTATTGTTTAGGTGACCAATATGCAGTTACACGTTTAAAAAGATAGTCAAAAGATAACCACGTAACTCTTAAAGAGATTGTCAAAAGATAACCATACAACTCTTTTACCATTATGATAAAGTTAGATAACTCTACTTAACCTCAACATTTAATTGGAGTTTTGTGCATGTATTTACTTGAAATTACTCCACTGCTACTTGAAAATGGATGGTACAAGTCGTTTTCACATAAAAGGGAATGAGTGACTATTGAAGATTGAAAACACCTTAATGATTACTTTGAAAAATTTTGTCTGAAGAAATCTACAAACTGTTTATCACTTATTAAGTAACCCACATTCTTTTGTATTAGCATCCAAATGAAGTTCTATATAATTAAAGGATTGATATCTTTCTAAGATTTTGTATTAGTAAAATATTGAATATTTATTATTTTTAGATAAATAATTTTAAATTTTAATATTGAGTAGATAACAAAATAATCCAAACAATTTAAAGATAAATTAACTTTTGAAACAAACCAAATTGAGAGCTGTTCACACGAGATTTCGAAAAAATGTATTTCATGGAATTGAACTTTGATATATTGATTAATATTGTGAATACAATCTCTAGTATTTACTCCTTTGATGCTTTCTCTCAAATACAAGTTAAAAACTTAGAATTTTTTGATCTTCGGTCTTTAGAATGTTGTAGTTGTAAGTCTATTTGAGTTTTCGTTTTCTGGAATTCAATGAGAGTTTGATCTTCGAAGTCTTCAATCTTTTAAAAGATGATGATCTCGAAGTTGATAAGAATTTGCACGTCTTGAGAGCTGAGCTTCAGTGTTTCAGAACTTCAATTCTTCCTTCAACTAAAAGATTTTTCCAAATGAATGGTAAATGTATCTATTTATGGAAAAATTTTATGGACTTTAGGTGGACTTGGGCCCATTTGCTTGTTGAGCTTAGACCTGGGTCCCTTTGCTTGTTAGACTTGAGCTTGGACTTGGGCCCATTTTCTTGGCAGACTTGGGCCTCGACCCCTTGTTTGGCCTGATTTTTCATCAGTGGCTTGAATTGGGTTGGATATGGAAAAACTTACTGCCCAAATCCAATCAAATTATAATCATCACAATTTTCTATGATGACGAGTCAAAATTTAATTGGTCGAAATTTCTTGCCCAACAAGAACATTTTTTAAAATTTTAATTGATTTTTGTGATTTTATTATCCGTGTAGACTTTAGCCTATTCCGTAAAATCTTAAAAATTTTATGAGAGTTGTAATTATAGCAATTAGAAGTATTAGCTTGTGTAATAATTTTTTTCATAAAAATTAAATCAATAATAGAAATCGTTTATAATTTTTTAAAAAAAGGTAATTACACTCAATTATTATTCCTAAAATAGTTACACATTGTAATTACTCAATTATTAACCAATTCCTTTTAATTCTTTTTAACTGTTGAATTGGCCTCAAAAAATTCAATCGATTGGGTTTAATTGTTTTTTAAAAGTAAAAATTTTAATTATGAAATTCAAATTATTTCTTTTCACTTGATTGTGTTAGTTTTGTTGTAAAATTGAGGAGCACAACGACACATAACTTAAGTGTGGATATGGAGAAAATATAATATAATATAATAATAAAAAACAAAACAAAACAACGAAAATTATATTCTTAAAATTTCAAAATTTTCCAATATCTCAAAACCAATAAGTAGATTACATAGCCACTAAAAATGGATATGTTCGAGACATTCACAAGATAGATGGATGTGGAGAAAGTGACATATGGTCCCATAATGGACATCTATTAACAATATTTATAATAAGTTTTTGTTTTCAACTTACTTTTGATAGTTGGTGTAAAAATTGGAATTCAATGACTTTTTTCTCTCTAATTTTTCAATTCTTATGGATGAAAGTGTTATCATTATTATAGATTTGAAGGTCGGTTTCAATTGACTTAAGAATTCTTTTTCAATAAATTCACTTTTGTTTAAACTTATTTTTAAAAAAATTGTTTAAAATACATTTAAAAATTTATTTTGAGTGGCTTCTAAACGCTTCAGTTTTTTTTTTCAAAATAACTTATTTTTCAAATTAAACACTTGAACATGTAATCCAAACAAACTATAAATCTATATAATAAATTAATTCTAGGATCATATTCATATTCCTGTTAAATTGTAAAAAAATAACGTATCTAATTCTCTTGTCTTCCTCAACCAAAATTTGAATAAATAATGGGATTGAAGAAAGCTTATTAACCCACACCTTAATTATACATATTATTATTTATTATTTTCAATTCTTAATGGAATTAAATTCTAAAGAAACTTTTTTTCTTTTCAAATTGTTTCTTTAAAAACAACAATATCTACAACAAATATTAGCATTGAAATTAAAAAGAAGAGTAGCGAGAAAAAATAGAAACAATAAAATTTAAGATATGACATTTGAGAGGAAGAAGAGATGTATACTATTGAAAAGTGAAGTCACATTAAAGACTTAGATAAAAATTTTCTCCTAATAAATTTATAAACTTGTTTTACTATAAGAATGCTAAGGTTATCGCTTGTTAAGTAGCATTTATAGCATTTATATCTACTCAATATTGTGCTCCAATTCAACCAAAATTACAAACTACTTGATAAAGGATAGCACAAGTAATGTTAGATAGGAGCAAAATTACATTTAAAGCTAGTATATTTGCTTTGTTATTTTTATCTTTGTTCTTTTTGTTATACCAAACTATGGTTGTTTGATGACAACACCAAATAAAAAAAAAAGTTAAATATAACTTGTTAATCAACATATATAACTAAAGTTGTGTTCAGATATTTTTAAAACTGTCTCTCAAACTACTTAAAAATAAATAGTATAATATATTTTTCGAGAAAAAAAGTGAGTAGCTATTGAAGAGTGAATGACACCTTAAATATTGATTTAGAATTTATATTGTAAGAAAAAATTCACATATAATATATTTTACAAAGATGAAAGATCAACCTTAGTTATAAACTAGCATGAAAGTTGAGTTTTAGGTGGATGCGAAATTATTTCAAAATTATCCCACCACTTGAGAAGGGATAGCAAAGAAGCACAATTCTAAGAGCTTGATAGTGTTATAATATTGTGACTTTTTTGATCTTTTGGTGGGCTCAACTGTGGGCCATGGGTTCAACTTCAAATTGAATCATGTCCTCCCTCACTGTTGGGCCAGGGGCCTCTTTGGTAATCAACCATGTGAATTTGGGGGGTGGGGTGTTAAAGGACTACTTTAATCCACGAACCATTTATCACGTATTAAGTAAGTTTTTTTTTTTTTTTTTTGAAATTTATTGTAATAAAAGTAGGAGTGGAGATTTGAATCAAGAACTATACAAATGTCAGTTGAGCTAAGCTCTTATTGACTATTAAATAAATTTTATAGTTTTATTCTTTCAAATTTACCTCACCGCTCCTCTTTCATTTTTAGTGGGATAACATGACTTGTTTCTATCTAATTAGTATGCGTCTCTTAAAAAGTAAAGTCATATATCACCATAAAAAAAGTATATAATTATTTTACGATGATGGAAAAGCTAAATATCACTTATTAACTAGCATCCAAATCAAGTTATATGCTTGAATTCTTGAAAACATTGTACCATTACATAGATTGGAATAACATATGTAATTTCTAATAAGGGAGCGAGTATATCTCGAGATGGAAAGTCACTTTATCATAAGAGATTTACACAATTTTTTTACACTAATGAAAAAATTAGATCTCATTTATTAAGTAGCAACCAAACTGAGTTTCGCTTCCTAAAGAGAAGGCGAAGTCCTTATAGTAAAAAATCTACTAAATGATTCATGATGAAAAAGGTATATATATGTATCTTAGCATAGGCTTTTGTGGGTCATGGGTTCAACTCCAAATTGCTCACTGTTGAGGAACCCGGTTTCACTGTGGAAGATGAAGTGAATTTTGGTGGGGGTGTTTTTTAAGAAATATTTTTTGAAATTTATTTTCAGAAGTTGTCTTAAAACAAAAAAAAACAAAAAAAAAACAAAAAAAAAATTGAAAAGGTGATTTATTTAAATTAATTTAAAAAATAGTAGTTTTATTAAACCTATAACTTTTAGGGCTATCTGGCAAATTATTAGTTTTCTTTTAGAAAAATAGGAAAAATAATTTTAAATTGTTAGAATAGCAAAATATAAAAATTTTAAAAATAAATAAATGAAATAATTTCTTAATTGCTCCTACTAAATTTGAAAAATATAATTGTTTACCTAAACCCTAAATACAATGTAATTACAATAACATATGTTATATAAAAATTTTTCCAAAAAAAACATAAAGATTAGAAAACTTGCAAGTTCCACCTCACGCTGCAAAAGTTAAAGAAAGTTTAAAAATTCATATGTTCATCTTCTTACTAGTTTTCTCCCGAATCATATTTGTGCAATACCGAAAACGACTTGATGGTCATACTCTAATACCTAATCTCTTTGGCGGAATAAACTCTACTTCTCATCCTCATCTCATTGATTTTATTTGCTTGTTTCCTACCGGAAACACTCTACTTCCTCTTCCTCTCTCTTTTTTTTTTTCCTTTTACAAAAAACATCCGAAAATCATGAAGATCAATACGCCTTCTGCAACAGCCGCCACTGTCGTCATCATTGCTGTAAATCACATTCCCACTTTCTTCGCTACCGCTAGTAATATGCCACCCGCTTAATTATTCTCATTCTTCTAATTTCTCTCCATCGAAAATCCACCTTTTTCGTTTTTGCTTCCTTCTAATTTTATTATTGCACCGGGACCTTGTAAATCTATGGAAATCGAGTAAAAAAATATTGAATATTAACACTAGATTTCATCATAAAATCAAGTATCTCTTTATCTCAATTTCGCTTTTTTTACTATATCATTACTCTATATAATCATATTAAATTAGATGATAAGAAATTCTATCTCAAAGTATTAATAAATATTTTATATTATGTATTAATAAAATTTTCATAAATAATTTGAAATATAAAGAATGCGAAACAGGTGAATTTATCTTTACCATTATTTTAGATTATGATCTAAAATTTGAATCCAAATCGTTATTAAAAATATCAATTATGAATTATACAAATAAATTGTTAACTAAAATCTAGTAGAAATTACCGCCATATTGTTGGTGCAATCTTCCCAACATGAAAATAGCATGTTTAGTTAAGATCTAGCAAAGTTGGATGTTGTTTCCAAATATTGTATTTATGAATCTATGACATTCTCCCTCATTTTTTTAAACTCCAGTTGAATCTTTACCCTTATTAATATGATAATTATGTTTTTGCCTCATTTTTTTAACTTTAGTTGAATTTTTATCCTTATTAATATGATAATTATGTTAAGAAAAATACATAAATTTTGGGGCGTCATAGTGTGCCTGGTGTTGTTGTAAATCAATTACAATACATTGTGTTTGTATAATTAGATTTATATTGTAGTTAGTGGCATATTCCATCTTATTCATATAATGAGAATTGTATTTAGCAGTGTTAAATTCAACAAATCTTATACATTCGTTTCATGATGTGAATCTTGAGATTTGAGTTCACTATTCAAACACGATGTATTTCCTGCATAACGATGTTTCTGGATGATAAAAATTTTCTTAAAATAATTATATGGACGCTAAATGTATTGTAATTATAAGGAGAGATAAAATCATTTTATGAAAGGATCGTTAAATGAACCAGTTATGAAAGTTTTAATTTCAATTTATTATTATGTTAAATGAACAATTTTATGAAATGATCGCTTGCATCATTATAGGAAAAATAACAATTTTAATATGAAGTTGTTGTTATATCAAATGCACGATTTTAGGAGAAGTTACAATTTAATTTTGGATATTTTTCATCTAAACATTCAAATTCAAATAATAAAATAAATATTTATAAACATTGAATTATAATTATGAAAAATGTGTATTATGTATGATATAATAGAATGTTACTAAATATTAACCAAACCATATGAAACTACGATGAAAAAATTATAATATCAATCATTTTATTGACAAAAAAGAAAATGAATTAAATAGCTAGTAGTATATATATATATTATAAATTATATAAATATATTATTAATTAGTTGATTTGAAACCTACAAATTGGAGACATAAATCTAGAGAATGTTGATTCAATTAGATTCATCTTGAAAATAAATATTTATTTAACATCTTTATAAAACTGATTCTGGGTTATATTTTACCATTTTCATCTATACAAATACATCCAATTTGCCATAAAAAATGACTGTATCAGCCGTTTTGCTATAAATCAATTTTTTTAAAAAAAAATTTGCTATTTTCCAATTTGTTATCAATTATTTTATCATTCTCCCAGTTTGCTCTAACTTTTATCTAATTCTAAAATCAGTTTGACAGTTCACTACTAAATGAAGATTTACCCTCAAATGAGAAAAAAAAAAAAAGATGGAACTTTCAAATTTCACTACAATTTATTTACTAGGGATTGTTGTTATGTTAGAATTTGGAATGTTATTTGGTGATAAACAAAATATAGACCAATTCTAAGATTATGATTAACATTTGAATTTAGAGAATATTGTTAAATTTAAATATATTCATATAATAAAATGATTAAAAAATAATTTACGATGGAACATTTTCAACTATAGTATAATGAACAAAAATATTTATAAAATACAATAAATTCTCAAAATCATTGAAAGACTTCTAAACACGCGAAGGAGGCAAACCTATTAAACAGATTTAAAATAAGGAAGACATAAATTTTACTATGGTTACTGAACTTTCTATCTTGTTTTATTTTTGTGTCTAAACTTTAAAAAAATGTATGTTTTAGCCTCTAAATTTTTTTTAAGAAAAGTAGTAACTTTTATATTTGAATTATTAGAGTCTAGATTCATTATATTACTTAAATCGATAAATAACCAAAAAAATTTACTAATTTATTTTATAAATCTTTCTATGCCAAAATAAAAACATAACCAACACATTTATCAAATAAACTTACAAACTATTTTTCTTTTTTTCTCGAAAACTCAAATCTCTCACATCTCGACTTCCCTACCCTTTACTACCATTTTTTTCAAATTGGATTCTTGAAACAAATTAGAAGAACATTGGATATAATAAAATAAAATAAAATGAAACTGACATATTTGTTAACATCCATGATAAGGTAAAATAAATTAAAAAATAGAATAAGTACAACTCATATATAAAATGAACTATAAGAATCCAATTATTCTAGAAAAAAAGAATTGGAAGAAAAAGAAAAAAAAAACTCAAAATATCCAAAACTTGATGCATTAAAAAAATTGTATGTGGATAAAATTACATTTAACGCGAATTTGAGAAAGGTGTCAAAATGGTATCAATCAAAATCTTAAAAACAAAACGACTTTTTGAGTTCTATAAAAAAATCATCTTAGCATATAACCTCTAATTTAAAATTAAAACCTTAGATTTTTAAGAGTATTCATATTATTTGACAGACCAGTCATTCACGTATAGAAGCATTATTTTGTTAGAGAGTTAACAAAATCTCAAATCTCAACGAGGACTAAAACAAACATTTTTTAAAATTTAGGAAAAGAAATAGAAAGATACAAAATCTAGTCACTAAAAACCAACATAAAATTTGAACCAAACCTAACCACAAAGTTCATACACCATGTTGGAGTGTTCAAGACATTAAGTTGAACTATGAATTTTGAAATCAATATATTAGAATCAGAGAATCGAAAGAAAAATTTCTCGACAAACTTGCACCCAAACAAAAGAAAGAAAAACTTTTGAAGTTGATAAGCCAAACATCCAAGAATAATTTACAAATATAGCAATCAAGCCAACATATTACCAAATATAGTTCAATGCAAGAGATTTTATATTTATATATGAAGTAAAATATATTCATTCTCACTATTGAAGTCTATCAATTATAGAGTTTCTTCCTAACAAAAAAACCATCACATAAATTTTGAAATCTTTTGAAAAAAAATTGCTATACATTTAATTATTATAATAAAAAAATAAAAGACTACCCAAAAGAATTACTTTTGATTATATGGGATATAAATATCAATAAAAACAAAGTAACTAGAACAGATATATAAATTAATTAGATTAAAAAACAACTCTATAAATTAAATATTAAAAAAGAAAAGAAAAAGAAACATCTGCTTCCGTTCATATATCTTGATATTAAATAGGTTCCTGGTCGGTGTACAGACACAAGAGAAGGGAAAGAGGACGAACCATATTGTTGAACTGCACAGAAAAAAAAAAATGCATCGAAAAGTGAATCCAAAGTCTACTCCATTCTGATTTCAGATCATTAAACTTCTCTTACATAAAAGAAAAGATTCTCTTATTTTTCTAAACCCACAAAACATAGTAAACATCTGAAACATCATAAGATATGGTTCGAATTCCCTTCCAATTCCCTTGCTAAACACCTAAAATGTGACCATCCCAGCAACACATATAGCATAACTAACTTATTATGATATCCTTAACATTTTCTCACCCAAGTTATGTTAAACTCTTAAAAGGGAAAAAAACATTTTCTCACCCAAGTTATGTTAAACTCTTAAAAGGGAAAAATGTAGGCATTGCTAGATCCATATGATTCCAGGAAGATTCTTGATCACAAAATTATAGATGCACCTTGCTTTTTGTTTTTTCCAAGATCTCTACAACACTTGCAAATGTTAATCAGAAAAGCACTTAGGATCTAAATTTTATATTATAGCAATGAAACGATAAATTATCAAAGAGGTCATATGCTTCTTAAAAAGATGATGGAATGCAACTTCTATTCTTTGTGGCTTTCCTAGAACATTTTCTTCAAACAACTTCTTGTGTTATTGAGGGATTTATACAAGTCTTGGGTAAAATCCAAGTCTAAGAAAGTTAGATAACTTCTCAAGCTCTGTGAAAACTATAAAAACTAAGAACTTGTGATATCCAAGAGAGGAATCTGGGTATTTGAGAAGTATTGTTTAGATGGCAAAGATGGTGTTACAAGAACCATATAAC
>JBBPDI010087278.1:0-12708 GCA_037974545.1 Cucumis variabilis
AACACTCAATCACACTTAAACCTTGAAATAAAGAAAGTTAATTAAAGGAATTTACCTTAGCGTTTGGGGTGTTACAAAGAGGCTAGAATTTGGAAAGTTTAATGAAAGTCATTTGATCATATACGGCTGAAGGATGTCAATCCACTGTCACAATGACAATTTTTTTTCACCACTTTCAAAAGCGCCTAATTTGACACTATTTGATCTCATGATAAGAAGCGTATTCTTTACTAGGTATAGAGTATGATCAAGACGCTACGAAGGTGTCAACTTAGTTGAGATGTCTTGGTGTGGCTACTGATCCCACCTCTTTTTTAATTGTTTGTTGGCTCAACTGCTCATTGGTACATGTAGTTGGATATCTCTTAAGTGCACAAGTATTGAAACAGTACAAGGACATTATTAGTTTGGCCTCATACCATTTAAATCTTTAGTATATAAAAAAGGAAGCATTGACCACTTTTAAGGAATATGCTTAAAGATGCAAAAAATAGTCGATCCGGAGCAATCTCCATTGACTTAGTAAGAAATGTCACCAATATTTTATAAGCATTATGAATACTTCATACTGCGATAAAATACCTCTTACATTATGATAATGAAGTTTAAAGGAGAAGGGATTACAAATGATGCAAAAGTGGAAGTTAGCATCATCAAAAGTATGATCCCACTAAAAAAAGAAAGATGAAGTGCATGACATCAGCTCGCGGCAGAGCATTATCAGCCATGTGTCACTATCATCATTTAAACAAGTGCACTACGAAGAGAAAAAGTCAAATAAATAAAGAAAAGAATGACAATGAAGCACTTGTTTCCATCATCTTTAGTAGTGAAATTCCATATGATGAGTTGGTTCCTCCATGTTTGAAAAATTGTGAGCATCCCAATTGAAAATAAATAACTGCCTAAGATCACTAGAGAAATGGAAGGTTATTTTCTATTGGCTACCCTCAAGATCAAGGCAACACCTTTGTAATAGGGAAACCTTTTAATCTTTTGTTGAATTGGATAACATCTTCATAACCATATGTATTCTATTTTTCCACAATAAAAATGGATTGTTGGCTTCTATTTTTTTCAAGTATATTCTTTTTGGTAGTCGTGAAAAGAAAATGATATCAATGAAGACTTCAGAAATGAAATCAACATGAAGGTTTGATTTCAATTTTTCATCTCTTAATCATGAGGAGAAGAACTAAATTATGTTGTGGCTCGAGACGTTGAAATAGAGAACAAGAGGATTGTTGAGCTAGTAAGCCAAAATCTTTAAATGACTATATTGCAAGATATCTGATAATCATCACCATATTGTTTCTCATAAAATGGATTAGTAGGAGTTTCCTATTTTGATCAAACATCATTTAGGGGCAGTCTCCCCTTATTTAATATATAAGGTGAAACTGGCTTTCTCTGTCGAAGTCCAAGTACCATCCATTTGAGTAAGACTGCATTGCAAAGCATAGGACTTTTGTCATCTTTATTTGTAGGAGAGACAATTTTGAAGAAGATTCCTTCGCTTTAAAGACTAAGAGCCTTTAAAGTTCATCATTTATGAAGAGTTTAAATTATAAGGAAGGACTTTAAGATCAAGATCTAAGTTACATGATTGCTGCCTTTTATCGACCTACTTCTTACCATCGGTCTCAAGGACTAGAGATGGTGTTTTATTTGGTAAATAATCACTCCAAGGAGATTTTCAAGGCAAATTAGTAGCCAGATTACAGCTCAAGATCATGTACCTAATTATCAATTTTTGTGGAAAAGTAAGCTACCTATTTTGTATGCTCTCACTCATTTTCTTCTTTTGAAAAGAATCTAGAGAATGTTTGAAAAAAAGAAAACTATTAAAATAAGCATGTCTTAGTAAGCATATACATGCATACAAGCATTCTGAATGACATTTATCAATTTGATTTTTAGCGATGATGGTGTTTGTTTATCCCTAGCCTCCAGCTCTGTTTTTGTCATGTGGTGCTTGTTTCTCCCTATCCCTTGACATTTTTTGTTGTGATGGCGCTTGTTTTATCCCTGGTCTTTAGACTTATTTATTCTTTTGTCATGAGGCGCTTGTTTTATCCCTGATCCTTGACACCCTGTTGTTGTATGACACTTGTTTTATCCTTGACCTCCAGCTTAATTATTTATTCTTTTGTCATGAGGCACTTGTTTTATCCCTGGCCCTTGAAACCGTGTTCTTGCAATGGTGCTTGTTTTATCTCTGATATTTAGATTATTTATTCTTTTGTCAGGAGACGCTTGTTTTATCCTTGGCTCTTGACACCATGTTTCTGTGATGACACTTGTTTTATCCATGACCTCCAGCTGATTTATTCTTTTGTCGTGAGGTGCTTGTTTTATCCCTTGCCCTTGACACCGTATCACTGTGATGACACTTTTTTTTATCCATAGCCTCCAGCTTGTTATCCTTTGTCATGAGACGCTTGTCTTATCTATGGTTCTTGACGCTGGTAATTTATCTAAAATGTCTTAGTTTGATGAGTTAGTGGCTATACCTTTATCCACCTTCCAATTCTACAAGGATGCACGAAGGGAACATACTATAGCCACCTAATTTTATCCTACATTTTTTTTATTTTCTTTAAAAAAATAATAATAATGAATAAGATTTTTTTTCTTATAATAATCATTTTTTAAAAAAAAATCTATAATGAGCATATTTATCATTTAAAAAAAAAACAAATCAATTTATTTAAAAAAAAAACTTTTAATATCACATTTATCTTATTTATACTATTTTTTAGGAAAACAAATTTATTTGTTTTAAATAAAATCTTCTAATATCACTTTTGACTTATTTATATCATTTTAAGAAAAAAAAAATCAATTGTAAACAAAAATATTTTAATATCTAATTGATTTCTTAATTTATTTTTCACTAAATCTCAAAAAATCTCATTTAATTTACTTTATTTATTTTAGGAAAATGAAAATTTATTTTATTCACATAATATCCAATTTTGATTTTATTCTTATTAATTTTTCCCAATTTTTGGTACACCCCAGGTTTATAAATAGGGACCTTTGTAATTTGAAAAGGATAAGAAAGTTTCTTAGAAAAAATTCTTTAGAGAATCTATGTGAATTGAAAGTTTTCTTATTCATTTCATTACGTGTCTTTACTTTTTTTTTTGTTACTCTTTAGCAAATCAAATCCTATGTTGAAATAAACTTAGTTGGACGTTGCAATTAATAAGGAATTTACTTCCAAGGATTCGCACCTCATACAACAACTAATCTTCTTTTGGATTTGAATCCTTATTTTTCTTTTTTTCTTTTCTCTTTTATTTAAAAGATAGAGAGAGAAAAGATAATTTATAAGAAAAATTTTATTATTTTCTCGCCACTTTTTTATTTATCATTATTTTTTAAAAAAAAATTCTTTAGCCTTTTTCTTCTCTCTAAAAAATAGGGAGAAAGAAAAAGATACAAAGAAAATGTTTTTTTTTTATCGTTATTTCATTACTTTCTTTTTTAAAATCAAAACTCTTGTTCTTGATTTTCTTTTCTCTAAAATATAGAGAGAAAGAACGGAGAATAGATGAAATTTTATCATTATTATTGTTATTACTATTATCATTATTTTTTTTTATTATTGCTATTTTCTTTTCTTATATTATTTTTTACTTTTTATTTTATTACTATTAATGTTTTTTTAAAATTATTGTTGTTGTTATTATTATTAATAATAATAATACTTATTATTATTATCATTCTTATTATTTTTATCATTATTGTCTTTATTTCTTCTATGAGTGGCGACCACCCGTTTGCTATTTTCTTTTCTTTTCCTTTTTCCTTATTTCCTTATTTATACATTCCTTTTTCTTTTCCTTTTTTTTTTCCTTTCCTTATTTTATTTATTGTTATTATGTTTCCTTTCGTTTACTTATTCACATTACTATCATAATAATTATTGTTATATGCACTTAAATGTAAGTCTTTGTATTTAAAATTTGTAATGTTTTAAAATCTTTTCAATTAAAAATTCTTCATGTTTTTAAATAAAAATTCTTTTTTTAACCATTTAGGAAATTTGTCTCTAATGTTGTAAATTTTTTATGCTTTTCAAAAAACCTTCAAATTTTAATCTATGATTTGATAAGGTTTCCTAAATCAATCTTTTCTAATAACTTAACCGTTTTCTTTAAGTAAAATCCTATGACGGAATCTAGAAAATTTAGAAGTCTTATTTTCTATAATTCTTGAGGTGAGGGATCCTGGAAGTTCAAGATGTGATCCCAAGAAAAAATGAATTTAATCAATGTTTTAAAAAGAAAAAACTTTATTCGAAGACTAGCTTATGAAAGATTTTGAGAAATTGTAATAATTTCTCATGAGAAATTTCCTTCAATATATAGTTTAATTTATTGAATATTATTCCACTTATATTATGAGATCATTGCTTCAAAGTAGACATTAGTTTCAAAGTAAACTAAAAAATATTTTCAATTCAAGATTTGAAATTTGACCACCGTTTTTCTAAATAGGTGTTGTAGGGTGCTAATGCCTTTCCCACACACAAATGACTTTCGAATTCAACTCTATTTTTTGCAGACCATTTTTTTAAAAGTTGTTTACTTTATTTCGACGTCCAATCACATTGTAAAAAAAGATTGGTGGCGACTCCTATTTTCTTTTAAAACTAACTCTTTTGAGGACGTTGACTGCTCCGCTTTGTCTCGAGCACATGACGACACTTAACATTAGAGGTAACAACTATTTGACATTGTTTGTTGTTTTTTTTCTAAACTTTCTCCTTCATGTTCAGCTAAATCTGCCCACTTCGTCAACTTTATGGTGTTTGAACTATTCATATAGTACAAAAGATTAGATATGATATAATATAAATAAACTTAAAATAAAATTAAAGGAATAATTTTACCTTTTATCAAGAATAAGTATATCACGTTTCTTAGTATATTATTCATTCGAATTTCAAGATTTGATAAGAGTGATGAGTTTTACACATATTACAACGCCAACAATATCCAAATGAAATATTATAATGAAACTAAATCATTTATATTTATAATATGGAGAAAAACATACCTATAGCAAAATATATGGAGAATTTTTAGAGATAGCAAATTTTACCAAATATTTACAGCCTATAGCAAAATTTTTAAAATAGCAAAATAAACTAAAATATTTACAAGTTATAGAAAAATTTTGGATTCTATCAATGATAGTCTTCTATCACAATAACATATCAATGACTATCAGTGATAGAATTTACTATAAGTTGTAAGTATTTTGTAAAATTTGCTATTTTTGAAAATTTTCCTATATAATTATTATGGAAAAAATAATTATATTTGTTAAAATATAATTATTTAAGAGAAAGATATTGTATGTTGTAGATAAGATAAAGATAAATTATTTGTGGAAGGATGCTTACGTTTAAAATGATTTGATATTATTTTTGCGAAATGATTATGAAAATGTATTGCAGAAGGATTTTATAAAACCTAACTGAGTCATTCGACTGACGTTTTCAAAATTAATCTTCCAAGATCAGGTGTTTAGTCTAAGTAGAGAAGGAAGTGGAAGGTTTTGCGGTGAGATGAGAAAGCTACTAGGCGTTTAAGAGTTTACTTAATGTAATTTTTGGTTAAGATTTGTTTCTTTACATTGTTGTACTAAACAACTGCTATTAATAAAGTGTATGTTTTGGCTGAATTGATCGCATTAAGAATGTCTTTGAATGTGTTTGGTGTTCGATATGATTTCTATAGCGTTATGTTTTCTCTTAGTATTTAAAAGGCTTTGAGGTTGAATTAGTCGATAATAAAATTTCAAGGTTGTAACTAAATTGTATCCTATTCCCTTTACTTCAGCTTTTTGGTCATATTGCGGTTTAGGGTGTGACAACATGTATTTTCTATTATGCATTGATGTAGCTAAAATGCATAATGTGGCTGATATGGATAACTGAGATGTTATGACCGATATGACGTATATGACTGTTATGTTGTGACTGAAATGACTTTGTTATGATGCATGAGATATTAATCACATGATAAGGACGTTATGAGTTGTATTTATGCCTTGTTATAATGTTTAGGATATGCTACATTCTATGAATTGATGTTCTGTTAACTGTGTATTAGGGTCGTACCCATATCGGTGTCTCTAAGGATCACCACCTTTTTATGACTGAGATGTAAGTTCGACGGGACTTACTAGCTTGTCATGACTGATGTGAGCTCGAAGGGACCACTAGCCTGTCATGATATATATTTTTTTATGACTAATGTGAGTTTGATGGGATTTACTAGCCTATCATGTTATGTTTTATGAGTGGTCCAATAGGATCACTTACAACCCGACTCTCTTAGGGTGTTTCCTTCAGGTTCATTGAGAGCTTAGATGTATCCCTACGAGATCACTGGATAACATATGTTCGGGAGCATGATAGTTTTGGGTAGTTCCTTACGAAACTCTAATGGAAAGTTAACACACACCTAGTGGAACTAGTAGTGAGTCTCTTACTGAGTATATGTTTATACTCTTCCTTTTCTATGTTTAACATTTCAGGCAAAGGTAAAGATCGAGGAAAGCTGGCGAGCGACAGGAAGGATCCACAACATGTCATATGGGGACGCAATTTTGCTTCTGCTTTTCATTGTTGTTTTCAGTGTTTTGAGTTTAAATATTTTTATCTATTTGTTTTTATCATCTTTAAATTTTGTAAAATCTGCTGCAGCATGTTTTCATGGTATTTTAATAAAAATTTAGTTTTTCTCTTTTAAAAAAATTGTTATTTATCTTTAAAGTAATGACCTCAATCTAATATAAAGAATTGGATCGTTACACTTGGTACAGTCAATTAACTTGCTAATAAAAATTCAGCATCTTCCTATGTTAGTTTGTCTCTAAGCATTGTCAACTTCTCTCAAAATTCAAGATTTTTTTTTACTAACAATTTTTTTTTTTTTTACCAACAACGCAAATGCAAAGGAACTAGAAAAAACCAGTAAGTGTTGAGCAACAATACCAACCCAGTAAAATAAAAATCACCTTGAGCCAATAATCCATTACCCATTTCCAAAATTGACATTAAATTATCAAAATCATTTAAATTCTTAAATGCCAAACAACTAATTAACAAATTTACATATGGAATCTCATTGGCTTCCAGAGTTACTCATGAGTATTCAACAATCATAGATATTCGGTTAAGGTTACAAAAAATTAGAAAATAAATAAAGGATCAGTAAAAGTCAAAAGAAAATATATACATATATAAACAGAAGTAAATAGAACAAAATTCAGCAGCTTCTTTACCTTGCATCCTTCAAGAAAATACCAATATGTGTTTTTGTTTTATTTCAAGATGGGTAAGGATCATCTTCCTCAGATATGATCGAGAAGGCCATTCACTGAACTGTATAATCAAGTTGCTATATTCTTAAATAGCCCAAATGAGTACGAAAAAAAGTTTAAGATCGATTCGTAGAACCTGCAGAATGAACACAAATGTGGAAAAAAAAATGGTTGGGCTAGAGATATTCTCCAAATTGAGGAAACGAGCCAGCTATGTTAAATTTAGATTCAAGTTACCCATATAATTTGGAATGTTTTGCATTTACAACATGATGTTCATCAATCATCAGTCATTACATATGTTTCTGCATCATATTTTATTTAGAGCACGAAAAGTAGAAGCAATGAATCCAAACCTGGAGCCCATTCCATAAAATCAACATGATGTTCCACATGGCGATGCATACCTAAAAACACAAATCTATAACCAAAATATCACAAAGTATTAGATTCATGTGACAGACAACTCTAGTCAACTAACAACTATGATAACCATAAAATTTTCTTTTTAAAATTAGAATCAAGAAGATGCAGTAAAAAGAATGGTAATAAAAATTGTGCTAAGTTCCAAACACAAAATTAAACCAATAAGGAGAGAGTGATAGATACTGATGGAAATGAAGAACTGAACTGAAATGTGCCACAGGCCATTTGGAACTCCAAATTGGAATGTGCCACAGATTATCTAAAATTTTGACGTCGTCGTGGGTTCTCCGTTGTAGTGGGTCTCTGTCGTCGTGGGTCTACTCGACGTAGGTGTCCATCGCTGAGAAAAAAGGTCGTGGAGATGGAGAAGAATGGGGTTAGGATTGGGGTTCCATCGTGAAGAAGATAGTGAAGAAAGGGGAAATAAAAATAAAATTATATTTTAATAATTTTTAATAAAAATTATATTTTATTATCTATATTTAATGACATTTAAAAATTAATTTTTCAAATCCGAAAAATTATATTTTTTTCCGCCAAAAATGCGAATTTTGACCCTATTCAATATTAGGACTAGAATTAAATGGGTATTCAAAGACCAAACCATAAAACTTGAAATTTTACCCAAATTTATGTCGAACAACCAAAAATTCATTTCTTATCTGCTAGATAGTAATTAATTCCTTCCAAGAACTCAAATCTAGCATCGAAATGTTATGCGCAATGTGAAAATCAAGTCGAAACTTAAAGAGGTATTCGAAAGTAAGAAAAATCCACAAACTCACCAGAAAGCACCACTAGAAGAAATTTGCCCTTTAAGGTCGGTTTAAAATTGACATTAATGATCTTTAGTATCGGTTCAAAAGCGACATCTATGCTAGCGTTATTAAAGCCCTTTAATGTCGTTTTTGCTTTGATGTCGGTTTAAAACCGACATCAATGGCGTCATTAATGACGGTTTAAAAACGACATCAATGGCCAATGATGCTGGTTTTAAACCGACATTCTTCATGGTGTTATTGTTGGCCTTTAGTGTCAGTTGGCCTTAAAACTGACATTAAAGAGGCCAACAATGTCGGTTTGAAAACGACATTAAAGCCTTGTTTTTAGTCCATTTTTACAAATTTATTTTTATTTAATTGTTGCATTATTATCCATTTTTTATAAACCGACATTCGTATGTGTAGATAAATATTTTTTTTCACACCAACAAATCAATAAAATTAATATTCATTTAGAACCTATAATATTTATCTTTTACATATGTATACACAAAATAAAATTTTAACATTGTATTTATGTATATATTTTACAAGAGTACATGAGAGGAAAGGGGATGAATGAAATCGTGAAAGAAGAGGATGAAGAAAGAGTAAAGTAAGAGAGAGGTTATTTTATTTTTTATAAAATAAAAATAAGTTATAAAATAAAAAAATTGGTAAAGTAAGAAAGAGAGGGAAATTTAGTTTTTAGAATCCAAAAAAAATTAAAATGAAATTAAAAATTGGGAGGTCATTAATGTCGGTTTGTATAAAATAAAAAAATTAAAAAAAAAATTAAAAATATAGAAGGTCATTAATGTCGGATTTTATAAAATTAAAAAAATTAAAAAAAAATAAAAATATGCGGACCATTAATGTCGGTTTAAAACCGACATTAAACCCATATCATTAATGTCGATTTAAAACTGACATTAATGATCTGCCTTTTCAAAAACGCCATTAAAGGCAAAATAATTTTTCTACCTGACATCAAAGGGAAAATTTGTTGAAGTGCACCAAATCAGATGCCTAGAAGAATCGATCCAACAAGCTAGCGACGACCCACTGTAGCATGAGGATCTACAAATGAGGAGCGACACAATGACTTTGAGCAAACTAGGCTCATCTTGGCAGATCTGCAACCCAAGCCACTCGAGATGACTTCGTTGAACGCAATTGATGCGACGACCACCTACGACTGGTGACTGTGCATTTGGCTGGTCGATGTTCAGCCACAATGGTTTTTGGCGTGCGATGGTGGAAAGGTAGAGAGATGGCTGCGTGAGAGTAGAGAGGTGACATATTTATGAGTCACTACAAGAAAAGCACATGCGACATACAAAACATTGAAAAATGTGCAAACTAAAAAAGAATATATTAAGAAAACATTTACAAAACAGTACCTTGCAAATCACCCTCGAAGGAGTTTTAAGAAAGATCACCCACACATGAGTGTTTAGTTTAAGAAAGTCACTCACCCAAGCTTCTGGTCCTTTTCTTCCCCAAATGTCTTTTCTCGCGCCTAGAACTCTATCAGCAACAACTCAACTACTGACACTCTCTCAACGAAACTTCCAAAATAACAACACTTCTCTTAAGTCTTCACCCCTATTTATACTAATCTTTAAATTGGTTACTTTCTTTACCTGCCAGTTCAGAATTATAGCTTTACATGTGTCACCTTACTGTCTTGCCACACTATGCAGCCAAATCAAGCTTGACACATAAGCCAACGGTCAACTTCTGATTTGACATTCTCTCTAGACGCAAACCTTATCATCTTGGGAAGCCAAACTCTTTCTCGCCCTATCTTCTCGGAAAGCTAAATCCTTTTTTCCCACCTTCTTCTTCCTCGCGACAGAACTCAATCACCCACTTCTTTTCTAACTTCTCGTTGCGTTACTTCACCCAAACGCCTAACTCTTCTTGCGGTGAACTCCTTCGCCACATCAACTTTTCCTCTATTACCTACTCTCAATGTGACTTGTGACTTTCGTCCTTTCAAATTTTATCTTTAGAATGGTCAATCTTTTCATTTTAGAAGAATCATCCCATTCCTCGGCGTCTCTCTTCTTCAATATGACTCCCTTTCTCAGATTTAGGTCTCACATTGGCAAAGATAAACAAAGATAAAGGACTATATAGATAGTCATTGGCATTCTACTTTGTTACCTTCTCTTCTTTTTCCCATTCTTCATTTGTTTTACTTCTTTCATTTCCTTTAGATTTCATTGCTTTTGCAAGTTGATGTTATTTTCTTTTTGCTTATCATCTACTTACAAAAAAAATTAGGGTTAAGTTACATAGAATAATAGTGGTTATTAAATTAAATAAAATGAACAAGATAGATTCAGACCTCTTTATATTGGAGATAGATAAGATAGATGGAGATAGATGTGGTTGTGTGGAACAGAAATATTGAGCAATGAACGAAATGGAAAAAAAAATTGGAAGATTGTTGGAGAACGAAATGTGTAAGAACAAGACGAAGAAGAATTGCAGAAGTTTGGTTAAGGAAGATAGGTGGAAATGAACGATTGAAGAAGAAGATGTACAACGAAAATGATGTGAAGAAGACGAAGGAGTGTGAAGAAAAGGGTTCGCCTTTTTATATCACGTTGAATTGGATGATATTTTTGTAATTATGCGTGATTGGGCTTGATTTCTATGGACTTCTCAAAACGACCATTTCTCCTTAGATAAATGATTGTACATAAATATTTGACTATCATTCAAGGTGTTTTAAATGATCGTTTATATCAAAAGATTTAACGCATTCATTTAGAGTTTATTATTCAATCATTTAAATATGAAATCTTTTTAGTCATGTTTAAACTTCACTACACAATTGTGTATCATTACCTACACTAACTTGTATAATGTGAACAATGTTTATACTTGAATCTTTCTCGCCATCGTTTAGAGTTTATTATCTGATCATTTAAATTTGGGGCTTTTTTGTCATCGTTTAAAATAATCTACATGATTCTGTATCATTATTTACACGACCGCGTATCATGATTGTTTAGAAAAATATTACTTGTGCGCGTGTGGCGATTGCGTGCTGAATGGAGTATTTTTTTTTGTATTTTCTATTGCGAGCTTGTGGTTTTTTTTTTGTTTTCAAAATTGTTCTATACAGTGTAAATATTTTACCGATTTGTTATATTTTTTTAAAAAACCCTAAAACTAATTCATTTTTTATTTGTATTATTTTATTATCTCTCAATTTGAAAATAGGAAAAATTTAAAAAATAGCAAATTTTATAAAAATATCTACAACTTATAGCAAATTCTATCACTGATAGTCATTGATATGCTAATAGTGATAAAAGACTATCAATGATAGAATCCAAAATTTTGTTATAACTTGTAAATATTTTAATTTATTTTGTTATTTTAAAAATGTTCCTTTAAAATATTAATTTAATTAATCCAAAAATTATATATATTTCAAAATTTGGTGATAACCCTCTTTTCGTTTCTTAATTCTTTTTTAATTTTAATTTGATGTACATAATCCTTCTATTTTAAATAAAAAATATTGAATTTAAGAACAGCGCATAAAAAGAAAAAAAATTGACTAGATTTTGTTTCAACGTTTAACGAAATAGAAAAAAAAATGAGATAAAAATATAAAAGAGAAAAAAAAAGAAAGAAAGAAAGAGGAAGAAGGAGAGAAAGGGATAATTGATAAAATTTTGCCGTGTCAGATTGAACTTATACAAAAAAAAATTGATTTTACTTGAGAAATCTGTTGAAAATAAATAAAACGTGAAACTTTCTTTTTCTTTAAAAAAAAATGAACGTAAACTAATACCATTCACGTTTTTTATTTTTTTATTTTTTATTATTATTTTTTTTATTATAGTAGGAAACGATGGAGTATTATAGTGCAAATAATACCATTCACGTTGAAATTAATCTAATTCATTAACAAACTTACTATGATTCACGTTTCATTAGATTTTTTTTTTAGTTTATGTGTGCCTCTAAAAAAATAGGGCAAAATAATTTGTTTAATGATTTTAAAGGTAAAATTACCTAATATATCCTTATAACCATCTACTAAAACGGCCTTCTTTAGATAGGATAAGACATATTTTCACCAAACAACTTCAAGCACTTTTTTTCCTTCTCATTAAAGAAAATTATGAAACTTTCTTATTTGATT
>JBBPDI010087299.1:0-12704 GCA_037974545.1 Cucumis variabilis
AGTGCTTAAGAGAACAACCTATCTACTAACCCTAAAGCGGGTAGGAGTGAATTCCATCTTGCATCCTATGTTCCCAGTTATCCATTTGATCTTACCCTTGAAATGGGAGGCTTATTGGGCCAACACTGATGAGTTGCCCTCACCTATGCAGATCTACGGATAATCTCGTGTGAACAGGAGTTCATAGTTAGCTCAGAATTAAGATTAAGCTACCTAGGTTATCAATAATCGATATAGTCAGTTTTAAATAGTAAACGGTGTTAAAACGTAAAATTGACTATTTCATGGTTAGTCGTATGTAAACACTTTACATAGATGCCCCCACTTTTATGTCTCTACATGAACGATTAAAGATCACCTCGTTTGTACTAACTACAAAGCGGGCCACATCCATAGTTTGTCTGAACAAGGCGCCCAACTTATATTAATATACTATAAACTATTCAGGCTATTAACTCGAACTTGATCCATGTTTATGTCTTCACATAAAGTTCAAGTTTACTCAAAAATAGCCTCGGGACTTAGTTTATTGGATTTAAGATTATAAAATTTAATTTCTCAATAACGACTTTATTGAACAAAATATGATTACAAACTACAAGTTTTAGGACATAAATTTCAACACCTTTTAGCGACAAAATTTTATTATTTATTTACATTTGGCGTTGGGTGGGAAATCATTGGTATTTTATGAATTTGTTCCTCTCCTCAATTATAGTTTTTGAAGCTTTACTCTTCATTTTTGGTTGAGAGACAACAACATTGGAGTTTTTATTTAATTTGAATTTGAATGATAGAATAAGTTAGTTTTTTCAATGGTTTTAACTTTGTAAAAACTCTAAATTTGTTAAAACGCCTAGAAAGGTTCTTTTGATTTTTGAATGCTTTAGCTCGGACCTCGCATACCCTCAAATTTTTTAACGCAGCAAGGTCCTAATTGCTAAATAGTGAATGATAAGATGAACTTAGAAAAGCAAGAATTAAAAGAACTCATTAAGTAAATTTGTACTTGGATAAGTAAATGACTGATTACAAGTATAGAATTACAAAAGAGCAAAATTACAAAATGTAAAATAAAAAAAAATTACAAAAGTCAGAAGCACCCTCAAATTTAATTGTCTTGAGGGTTCAGGGTCCCAAGGTTTGCTTGTTTCAAGTGGTGGGAGTGGTGCTTCTAGGTCAAGTGAGATGATCGGGTCTGACACGCGTTGGACAAAGATTGCGTGGGTATACTCCATCATTGTTTGAAACTGCCGATCATGCTGTATGGACATCTGTCGCATCAATTTTCACTGCGAGATGACCAATGAAGTGAGAATTTAGACTGCTGAAGATAATTGAGCTTGTTATGCCCAAGAGATACCGATTCACATTCTATGGTGTCTAATCTTCCTTGTTGTTGGACAGATGTTTCATCAAGTTTAACTTGGGAATGTTGGAATTCGACGTTTTCCTTGTGCATGTCTTGTAAACCCTGGATCCCCAAGGATTTTCTAAGCATTTTAAGGGACTTAAGAGATGAATACGAGTTAAGGTTTATGAAACTTTGAATTTTCTAAGACAAATGGGATTGGCTAAGTGTTCAAAGGAAGAAGGAACTAGGTGTTTAGAGGGTAGGTGAGCATCCATAGTAAGCATAAATAACCCCTAAATGACATTCATTAGGTGGCTAAATGAGGGTTGAAAACCTCCAAGCTAGCCGATTAGGATATGTTCTAGGCGACCAAAACTATGAAAATAACCTCTAAGAAAACTCTAGGTGTAAATTTAAGTGGCTTGGCAACCTTGGACTTGTTAGGCGAGAAGAATGATTTAGAAGTTAGCATAGGCATAAGTTTGATGGCTAGGCGAGAAAGACTAAACTTATGTACTTATCAAGATGACCTAAGAAGTTAGCAAGCATATGTTGGGTGGTGAAGGCTATGCGAGAATGCTTGTAGTTATAAAAGTTAGCATGGTTGTCATGTGCGAGGTGAGAAGGTACTATAAGGTTAGAAAACATGAGTTGGACAGACAAGGCTATGCGAGAAAGGCTATAGAGGTTAATTGGAATCTTGACTAGGCTAGGCGTTTTGGGCAAGCAACGTGGTAAACTAATGGTAAGTGATTTAAAGTTAATTTAGGTGTCTGAAGCTACGTGCATTTTTGCGGCCAAGGTAGAGGTGGATTAGAAGCAAGAGATGGATTAAGCAAGTAAGAGGTGTCATTCCATTTCCATGTAAGGCTTCATTATAAATAGGCAACTTCACTCAAGAAATTCTCACAATCCATTCGTGCCATTTTCCTCAATTTACTCACAAAAGATCAGAAATTATGTATAGTTCATAAAACTAGACTGTTGGGAAATTTAGAGGTGAGAAGATTGACATTTAGACCAAGGAAAGGTGTGAGATGGTCATCTTGGAGGAGAATCTGAACAAGGTAGGCATTTGCTATCCACAAGACGCGTTAGAAGGATTTTGGCTTTGTTAAGGTCAAGAAGACTTCAAAGGAAATTCCTGATTTAAGATCAACTCAAGTACCGTGACACATTGATTTAAAAGTGATTTATAAAGCATAATTTCCATGTTATTGTTTAAAGATATGATTTATGATAAATGTTTATTGAACTGATTTATGAAAGTTATGCTATGTTTGAATGATTTATTGATGAATTATGAATGCAAAGAAAATGTTTCAAATTTTTTACTATGTTTTATGCTAGCCCGAATATTCCATGAGACCTATTGTATACATGTGTTTAACTCAACCATGATGGTAGAGTTGATGAGCCTATAGTTTATGGACCATCAGAAAGGTATATTTTATGCCTTAAAGGAGGAGGATTACAGTGAATGTTTTTTTCTATCGACTGTTTCGTCTTAGAACAAAGAGGTTTAGTACTGCCTGTGCCTATAGATCATACCTTCCAAAAGCTATGAAAAAGTTCAATGTTTCAAGTATCATGTTATTAAATGACTATTATTGATAAATGTTATTTAAGTTTTAGTTTTATGTTAAACTATTTATGAAAACTTATTTTATAAAACTGTTGCTCACTAAGTCCTTTAACTTACTATTGCAAAATGTTTTCTCTTTCCACGTACATATTGTGAATCTCTGTGTGCTGAACTTATTGCTGCCAAGCCAATTTAGTTTTCAGTCATGAAAGGAAATGATTTGTTATGTTTTTAAAAAATTGATATTTACATGTCTTATACATTTTACATGGTATTTATAAAAAGTCATTTCCAAATGGGTTCCACTATGATTTTAAAGTTATATCTAAGTTTAAATACTTTCGTTCGAAAATGTTTTATGTTTTCAAATAAGGGTCAGTTGAATTGTTTCAGAGGTGAATAATTTTAGTTGATATCATGCCACCTTTCATATCTAGAACAGGTGATTCAAGAGGGGTTGTGACAAGAATAGTTGTCACACCCCCTTCCGGATTACCTGTTAGCTTAAACCGAAAGATGACGTAAAGCCGACCGATAACACTTTTCTCTACTTGTATCTCTCGACTCTGCTGAAAACTTTAACGTGATAAACTTACTGATCTAGTATATAAACTATTGTACATGCAACATAACACAGCGGATCCTAGACTAATCATATATATACATGAAGTGTAGTCTGGAAATAACTGATTTCACGAGTAAACCTGAAGACATCTTAACCAAAACATAACCAACAAAGGTTTATACAATCACAGTTTCTAAAGCTCACACAAACTGTAGAGTATCTATGTCGTACTAAGATATATACATTATAACACAACTGACTCTATACACAACTCTAACTACATACTGGCAATCGATATTGGAGCTTCAACAAACTAAGGCAGTCTATCAGGCACCAGAAACTCGATCTCTACCTGAAAAATGGGTAAAACATTTTGGAAGGATAAACTATAAAGCTCAGTGAGTAACTCAGTTTAAAACTAGAAATTTAAAGGTAAGACCACGTGAAAGCTTACACATATAAATCTGTTTATACAAGTCGTAAACATAGACATATAATAGTAAGAATAGCTTTCTCAAATACTCATTATATATGTCATTGAAATCTGGCAAGGCATATCAAATATATCAAAATATTTTAACTAACATGACAAATCTACGTTGTGTAAAGCACACCCAGTACAACAAAAGTTCACAAGCTCTACGATGTAGTGGGATCCACGCCCAGCACTCCCATCGTCTTTTTCGTAGTGGAGCTCGTCTAGCATTACAATAGCATCGCTGTTATAGAGTACACTCAACGTCAACAACGAAATCTAACTTGTGTGCACACGATACCATATAGCCTCAGGCTCAACACCTCAGTCATGTAGTTAATGGAAACATCAGAAAAATCATACGAAAATATTAAAACATGTCTGCTATCTTTATCTTTCGTAAAGCTCAAGCTTACTTAGATTGTTTGTGAAAAGTTTTACTTCTTAAAACAAAACTTGGTAACTCATGCTTTGTTTGAAACATAGTGGTTCAAATACTTTCCAGACAATAATCACGTGCTAGCATAAATTTTCATTAAGAAATATAGTCTCGAAACTCATACTTGAAAATAATCATGGAATTCAAATGATTTTCAAAGATTTTAAATAAACATGTAGATCAGTCAATCATAATAAATAATTAGGAGAGAAAAATATATTTTCAAAACTGGCTTTGGTCACTCACAGTCTAAGACTAGTTTTTCGATGTGTCAATCCGACCTCTTTCCTCTTGGCCTCTCAAACAACTAGAACCAAGTATTAAAAACCTAAATATTATGATCTTCAAATTTTATGCTTGACATGGCTCACTAAGGATAATGCTAAAGAAGTTTGTCCTTAAAAAAAAACAATAAACCATATTGGATACATTTCTCAAAATTTTCCACATTCGCAGCACAAAATTCAAATGATCATAACTCTTTCACTACTTAACCAAAATAAGATTTCTTTATGTCAAAATCTTTATTTTGATGTCCTCTAAAACTTACCTCAAGACATATAAATCTAAATTTCTATGTATAATCTCAGGTATCCTTCGAAACTGAACCACTCCAACAATCTCGCGTACCACAACTCCTTTAACTTGTCCCTACGATTTAACTTATTTTTAGTCATTTTTGGTTTACAATTTCTTCATGAAAGTTGTAGTAAATTGAATAATATTTCCAACCATACAAAATAGAGATTCTAACTCCACCTATACACCATAAAATACAAAATAAAACCAAAGATCTCCTGATTTCGCGTGAAAACCACCTGCCCTGTTTTCTTTGTCAAAATTCACCCAATGAACATCAAAATTCATAACTCAAGATTTCTTCATAAAATTTGTTTGAAAATGAATTAACTTTCAGTAAATTTAAATCTCACCTCTTAATTCTATTTGTGTAGCTCGAAATCAATAAAAAACCATAGATGTGCTTAGTGAACTATAGAGAAGTTGGTCTTGCAAACTCCTTGTCTTCTTCAACAAACACTTCTTGAATTTCTTCTTCTTCCTTTCTCAGCCTTCTTCCCTTTGAATTCCCTCTGAAATTTGGTTAATAAATGGTGAAGAAAATGATGAAGAAATGTTTGAAAGAAGATTGGCGGTGGAAAGTCTCTTTTATAGGCAGAGAAAATCCTCTTCCCTTTTTCTTTTCTTTTCTCTTTATTTTATTTAATAAAAACCATTAAATATATATACATATATATATATATATGTGTGTGTGTGTTTGTGTACCTAATTTTTATTTTTTCTTTTATTCCTTTCAAATAAAAAAATAAAATAAAATAAACCAAGAAAATATCGGGTTTATATTAGTAATTATGATTTATAATAAAAGAAAATTTCAAATTGGTTAATGGTTATTAAACCTGGTTCATAAAAGCCCTGAAACCTTTTAAAACAAGTATAATAGCCTTGGTTAAGAAGGAATTCTATTTCAAGAATTAGTTATAAAGGACATTAGGAATTATGATTCAAGTGAAATAAAAAGTGTGTCATTATAGAAGTATTGTAGTACCTTGAACTAAGAAAATAATGAAGATTGACAAAGAAAAGGGTTGTTGGCAAGGAATGGACATGTCAAGACAAAACCTTTTTATTGGTATTAAGAAAGAGGTGTGTGACATGCAAGGCCTTTGATTCATGCAAGGAGGTGGTGTTAAAAGGTTAGTAAGAGGTGTAAAGTGACCAAGTTGGTGGTGTCAAGACTATGTCATGCAAGCATGAGGTGGAAAGTGTGAATAAGAGGTGTCATCACCAATGCATGCGAGGACCTCTGTAAATAAGGAAACTTTGGAGAATGAATGCTACCAAACTATTTGTGCCATTTGCTTCATTACACTTGCAAAATATCCTAAATTGTGTATAAAATTAAGGATAAGGGTGCCAGATCAAAAGGAGATGAGGAAGAAGGTGAACATCGAGGCTGAAGCATAAAAGGTCAATTCTCAAGTAACCTTGAGTAGTGCTAAGTTTTTGGAGGCTATTGAACACATCACTTGTCATTTAAGTTTTTTATTTTGAGTTATTAACCTCCAAAGTTGAAAGAAGGATTCTTGCTGACAACCCAATTTCTCGGCATTACACCAAGTGGCTGAGCATCAGGGTGGGACTATGAACAAAGGGCGTAATGGTGCCGAGAGATGTGTCATGCATGCAACACTAGACACATGACATCACAGTGTGCGACACCAGGCACACGCATCTAGCACATGGCTATACGTATGTGCGTGCTAGGTTAGCCGGTGGCCCAGGGTCCTCGGAGCGCGTCAACCTTCCTATCACTCATGCCTACTCGCCAGCATATGCCAAAAGACATTTTTATGGTCATTTTTAAAATATTTTTTCCATTTCTATGTGAAGTTTGAATATTTTCTTGGTCATAGAGATTAATTTGGACTTAAATATTATTATTTCAGGTCAATAAAAAATCGGACAAATCTGTAGGCCAAGGATCTAAACTTGTACCTGTGAGTGACAAAATGAATTTCTTAAGGGATTTCTCACTATATTTTACAAGTTATTTATAAAAGAAAGCTTTGAGCTAAATGTTTGAGTTATTTTATTTATGAATGATTTCTTAAGCATGTGATTTCCTTAAAGTATTAAATCAAGCATGACTGTTGAGAAATATTTATGGCTAAGATAGAAAAAATGAGTTTGACAGGACATGGTTATGGTTTACGGTTTACTTTATGCAACAAGATTCTTTAAATATTTGAAACATTGTTTCCAAGGTTTATGATCTTATACATGTTTTATCTAATCCAAGTTATCTCAAATAGCCCTACGGGGTAGGTTATGGAACACAAAGGAATTTGAGGTAAGGATACTTATCCCCAAAAACAGAGTTAGGGATACCTACCTCTCAGGAATAGGGATTGGGGATACCCATCTTGTTAGGTCTTATGTCATAAAACTCGTAGATAGTAAATGTAATATGTTGACCATTATTAATAAAGTGTTATTATTATAATTTCAATAAGCATTATTGATTATATTATTAGTTTTATCTTAATAACATAAATCCAATAAAATAACATCCTAAGTTGTTTAATTTGATGAGTCTTGAATAGTATGTAGAGACATACATAGATTAATGTTTGAGATCAGCTTAAAGGGTCTACAGTATAGGGATAAGGTTGGATAGCTTATCCTGGTAACACTAAGGATACATGATAACTTGTAGAAATACAAATTATTGTGGCCTTTTATGTAAAAAAAAATGAAACTTTATCGCATTGGAATGGAAGAAACCGTAGAAAAAAGTAGAGAATTTAGTTAACTTGTGTATTGCATATTACAAAAGAAATTTATCCTTGTTTTATCACATTTTATATGTCTTATCGTAGGATATTAGGCAAAAAGAAGTAGAGCTTAGCGATTGAACATTAGGTGGGGAGACACGTTCAACCAACAAGGCGAGGATCAAACAAGGTTGGCGATCAAATGCACTAGCAAATAAATTTGGTTCGCACGAATGTCAGAAAAAGAACAAAAGAACGTCTGTGTGGTGCTAATGCAACTTTAATCATAAGCATTAATGAGGCCTAGAGTGTCCTGTCAACGTCACTCCCCGCTTATAAATAGAAGCATCTACTACAGAATAATGTGTGTGAAATTGGATTGGAGAGCAAGATCATTCTATCTTCTATTCTTTATGTCTTGAGTTTTAGGTCAGAGCTTAGAACAAAAAAAGAGAGAGTTCTTCCATTACCATTTTTCTCTCAACAAATAGGCAAAAATCAGAGCCAAGGAATATGAGAAATCATACTCTAAGGCTTGACTCATTTCTTTATACACCATTTTTTTTTTGTTTAGATCGTGGAGTTCATTTCTCTGACCTTGATAACAAATATTTTAAACTGCTTCTCTTTCTTTTGTGAATTATTAATGAGCATACACATTTCTTATTAGCAACGATTATATATTTTATTTCACATGTACATTGTTACAAACTAAGAATTTGAAAACAAATAAAGATGTAGCAATAAGAAGGGTGTTGCAAGGTAAGCCATATATATACCTTCCATTTAATAACGGAAGGTATTTTTTTTAAAAAAAATAAAGGATCTCTTGACGCACAACATGATATATCGAAAGATTATGGAGAACTTCCAACATCGTTCATACGTCGAGAGTTCTCTGTGATCTCCCACGCATCATATGTTGTGCATCAAGAGATCCTCTTCTGACACATTTTTCCTGACCTCGATCTGAATGGGCCTTTATGCATCGAAAGATCCTTTCCTGATGTATTTTCGTATATCTTCCTGCGTGTTTGTGCGTTGGAAGATCACCTTTTCTTGTAATGCACCCCCAATCAATACTTCGTTTGTCCCATCCTTTAGGGCAACATAGTTTGGGGTTGACTAGTTCAGCACCCCTTTATCCACTCTGTGTGTTCTTACGTGGTTCAAATCACTCAACTCCCTCAAAATCTCCTCTTCAACTCACTTACAGATACAACTGGAATTTGGGTTTGCCCCAATAGGTGTTGTACAATTTCTGACTCAAGTGTGTCATAATGCACCTTTATTAAGATCTCGGTGGGCTTAGGTTTGGCTACTTCTTCATAGAGGCCTCAATCAGGCACTCAACGAGGTGGAAAGGTAGAGTCTTTTGGAGGGAATGGTTGTTGGGTTAGTGATTGGGAATTTGGGTGTTAGGTTTGATAAAGAATTCATTGGCTTCTTTATGATCAATTGAAGCATTTTGGTCAGGGCTGGAGTTGGTTTTCTTTGGTCATCCATGGATTTTGGGTTTGGGAAGAAGAAACAGATTAGTTTTTCGATAAAAGGAAGAACACGACGAGATCAAAAACACAGTGAGAGAATTCTTTGAAATGCCTAAGCTCAAGATGCAAATAAGTCGAATGAAGGAAATAAGCCACTATTTATAAGTGAAATGTGGCAACACGAGTCATTATGGCATTGCAAGTGCATTAAATGATATCTAACAACTAGTGAACCGTCCCTTCAATTTTTGGATCTGGTAGTTGCATTAAATCCAACGTTTCAATTTCCTTCGCGTGATTACATTCATAGGCATTACTATTTAATGAGCGGGAGAACTAATTTGTGTCTTAACACTTAGGGTATGGAAGGTAGGCTGCACATGTGTGCACATACCAACATGGTCTAGGCATTCGCCTTATGTTGCTTAGTCATGCAGTGGACATGCTTTGAGACCTAAAAACCTCCTTTGCCCGATTCGCATGCTCATCTCACACTATCATCCTAGCACTTGGCCTACCCTTGGCCTTGCCCCAAAACTTTACTTTTTACCATAAACTTACTTGATTTTGGATCTTAATAACTTAAAATATATATCTTAAATCAAGAAACTTCCTTCGTCAAACTTGTTTATAAATGTTTTAACTGGCATACCTCAAACTTTCAATCACAAATTCCAAGTATTGGCTTCTATAGCTCCAACATACTCAACACTGCTCAGTGTTCCTTTGAAAATGATTGTTGTGGCTTTTTCACTTCAACGCCTCCTTTCCTGGTATCTTTTCTTCTTGGAAGCCCTTTCTTTGATATTAGAATTAATTTAGGACATTTTCTAAATAGAATTACCCAATTGGAACGAGTGGATTGTGAACATCATTGATCCAAAGTTGTCTTTATATAGTGATCCTTGCATGCTCCTTGATTGACCCCTCCTTCTCACCTCTTACACCACATACCTGTCACTTTGCACCTCATGCTACTTACCTTACACCTTCTACATGGAAAAACCTAGGTATCTTTCATGTTGTTCACTTGTATTCCACCTCACCTCTTGTCTCATAATGCTTAGGTTCCTTGCCTACCTACCCCTTTTTCCATGAGGGGTTCTTTAGTCAATTCTTGTTGTACTCTAGCTTAAGTGTAAATCACCTACGACTTCCTTTTGATTGCCTAACCTCTTAATCATCCCTCAACGCCTTCAACAAACCATGTCTAGCATTTGACTGTATAGCCCTTGACCGCATAGCTCTTGGCTACATAGCTCTTGGCCGCATGGGGTAGCTCGCCTAGCACACTTGCCAACCGAAACGCATAGCCAAGCCTTGTCCTTGGAGGTTCTTTACAATTTGGTTACCTAGCTAACTTCAAACGCCTAGTAAACCTTGGTTGTTTAGTCCAACACCTAGCATGTCTTGCTGGACAGCATAATCTTCCTCCTTTAGAGGTTATCTTGACACTCCAAGCGACTAACTATCCTTGCCACATATGTCCTTGGCCATTTAGCCTTGTTCTATAGAGGTTGTCTTGCCACCTCTTGGGCACACCAAATTAAACTTCTTGGTGGCCCAACTTGTCTCTTTAGAGGTTCTTATGACCTTTATTAGCTGCCTAGAGTATGCAACATGCCTAGCCAACACTTGGCTAAATTCTAAACATTCCATATGTCTACCTTAGTTACGATGACACTTTCCTTTTGTCATTTTAACTTAATAGTAAAAAGGACACATCTTCCATAGCACTTGAACTTAACCACCTAATCTTAGTAAAATTCATTTCCAATCTTTGCAGCACCAATCTTAAACCATTTTTCTCCAACTAAACTCAATTCTTAATCTCCTCTTGAGTACCTTAGAGATTTATGGATTCTTGGGTTCAAGGTTTACACATTTGAAATTTGAATTGTAAACCCTGAACACCTAAGTCGTCCAATAAAATAAGTAGATGAGTTGGATTTGTTGGGAATTTATACAAATATAAATAAGGTCTCACATTCACCTCGTTGATCAACAAAATTGTAATCGTATTGATATAAATGTAATTGTATGATTTTAAGGTATATTTCTTATAATCATATAAACAAATTTGTAGCACAAGATATTAATGTAATAGATCAATTGAATAAGAAGCATGGACCGTCATTTCATTACTTTTGGTACTGTTTGTTTGTGTTCTACAATCATACTGAGATTTGGAGTTGACATCCAAATTTTCAAACATTTCTAAACTTCAAACTCATGTTTTGGAAAATAATCATATAAATCTGTTAGAATATTTATGGGCCCGTGGATATTTTATTTGTTCAATTTTGCCTTCTTTGTTGTCATGGCTAAAAGCGCTTGTTTAAGGAAAGTTTGTGAAGAATATTTTGATGGAAAAATGATTTTATTTTGTTCCATTTTTTAAAAAAATATTTCCTTTTTAGTGAAGATTTGTCGTTCAGGTTATTATGCACGTGTACATTATTCTACTTGTTCATTCTACAAGATTGAGAGAGACGTTGTTGCTGCGTAAGAAGATAGTTTTGTGAGAAACAGCTTCGCCATTAAACAATTAGTTTCATAGAACCCGAAGTGTGTAAGTCCTCTATCAATAATGTGATTTGTTGCTAATACTTGTATAGGTTATTGTTTAGACTAAGATTACAATATTCGAATTTCAAACTTCTGTAGTATGATGATTTAAAAGATCTTTTGTTTACGTCTTGATGAAGGACCTGATTCAAGGGGAGTTCCTCTAGTTACTACCTTAATCTGTTGATTGATGAGAAACTAATTGAGGGGGAGATTTTGGTTAGCTAAATCTATCTTTGAAATAGGTTAGTGATAGTGTTACGTGCTGTAATATTTTATCACTGATAGTACTGAGTGAAGAAGTTTAGTGTGAGACTCCGTACAAAGAATCATAATACATGAGAAAGATTCACTAGATGGAAAAGGTAGACATGCCAGCGAAATTAGGATCAAAATTTTACTCTAATTGTAACTAAACAAGTTTAGTGATTAACATGCATAAAAAACCCTAAAATAGAAAAGATAGGGTTAAAAGAAAAACCTCACCTTTGATGTTTTTCTTTTCTTGTAATCTCCTCACGTGATTTTCAAGATCTCCTCATGAAATCAAAGTCGGGACTACCACTAGCGTTGACCCGCTATTCTCTGAACTTAGAATTGAGTTGTGGGACTCAAAAATGGTGGAGAAATAGAGAGAGATGATATATTTGGAATAACCTAACCTTTTGGTTTTTCCCCTTTCCTTTTGTTTTTTATTTTTGATGTTGAGAGAGACAAAAATGAAAAGAGTTCTTGGTTTTATTTTTTTGTAATTCTCAATTACAAAATTAATTTTCAATTTCAAATCCAAATTTCACCTTTGCATAAAACTTTTTTACAAGCAAACTACATGCAAGAGCTTTCTTACCTCACCACTTGGCATTCTAAGTGGGGTAGGTGTCTTGCATGCAATAAGTCACTTGCATATCACATGCAAGTGATAAACTTGCCAA
>JBBPDI010087313.1:0-12701 GCA_037974545.1 Cucumis variabilis
GATGTTATGTTAAAAGTACCATTAGAGTCGTATCGTAAGGGTGTCCTACGGGACTACCACCTATTTATGCCTATGTGTCAGCTTTATGTGTGATTCGACAGGATCACCTATAGCCCAACTCTTCAACAGGGTGTTCCCTTCTAGGTCACCGAGAGCCTAGTGGTGTCCCTAATGGATCATTGGATAGTGTGCCTTCGGGGGCACAACTGTTAGACGGTACCATCTTGCAGGACTCTAATAGGGATTTAACAAACATCTAGCGGTACTAATAGTGGGTCCTTTACTGAGTGTAAGTTATACTCACCCTTTCTCTATGTTTAATTTTACAGGCTAAGGTAAACGAAAGTCAAGCTGGGGAATGACAAGGAGCAACCGTGGCTCGCCATAGGGGATAGTCCAGTCTTCTTCCGCATTATAGTAATTTATGTTTGGAAATTTTTGAAACTATGTTTATTTCCAAGTATTTTCCTTGACTACACTTTGGGCCCAAATTTGTATTTCAACTAGCTATTTGATTATTTAATAAAGAATTTCATTGTTTTTCACATATTTTACTATTTTCTTGTTTTAAAAAAATAAAAAGTTTATGTTTATCTAAATGGTAAGGACTCCAACTTAGTATAAAAGTTGGGTCGTTACATTTACACTAAGGTGCTTGGTGGTGCAAGGTGAGCATGGCGAAATGATGAGAATGAAAATTGAACTCATGTGTAGACATGACAAGGGAGAAAAAGTTTAATTAGATTTGTGCTTTAATAATTCAAGGTGATACAAAGCATATATTAACTTCGAATTAGGGCGAGCGACCTCTCGATGTTTTTCTTATACTTGCTCGCCTCTCGAGATCCAAATACACAAAGTTAAGCTATGATTTATATCTAATCATTCTGGACACATTATTAGTAATTTCTCCTTAATTAAGGCAGCCAATCTCTCAATGTTTTCGC
Source organism: Cucumis variabilis (assembly GCA_037974545.1). Lineage (NCBI taxonomy): Eukaryota > Viridiplantae > Streptophyta > Magnoliopsida > Cucurbitales > Cucurbitaceae > Cucumis > Cucumis variabilis. The sequence continues at coordinate 948 of JBBPDI010087313.1, forward strand.
CACACATATTGGGATCTCTACAATGTATGCGAAGGACGAACATGACGACAAGATTGGATTCTCGCCACTTGCTTAGCTAAATGTGTGTTCTCACTTGTTAGGTGATTACAATCAACATCATTGTTCTTCTTTCGAATATACAATATTTTGACCTCCGCATTTAACTCAACAAAACTTATAATGCAAACACTATGGTTCTCTAGGTATTAAAAACACATTTTATTGCTTGCAAGTTAACCAAACAGATTGAACATGAAAAGTAAAAGAAAAATAGGAGAATGAAAGAAGAAATGCATTGCTTTCATAAAAATAACTTTAGGCCTCTCGGCCATGGTGTACATTTTACAAAACAATAGAAAAGTGTAAAATGGAATACAAGAGAAGGTGTTGTGCCTTAGAGTATGATTTCTTATATTCTTTGGCTCTGATTTTTGCCTATTGATGAGGGAAAAGATGGAGGGGATGAACAATCTCTTTCTCTTTTGTTCTAAGCTCTCATCTAAAATTCAAGGGAATGGAGAAGATGGACGATGTATGAGCTTGCTCTCCAGCCAATTGTGCACACTTTGTTCTGAAGTGAGGAGCTAGCTCTATTTATAGAGGAGGAGTGATGTTGATAGGACATCCAAAGTGTCATTAATGCTTTGAAAAGTTGTATCCGCGTCGCGAAGACGTCATTTTGCCCTTTTCTTGACTTTCACACCAACCAAATTTGTCGCTAGTGCTTCATATCGTCTTGCTTGCTTGCTTATTGTCGTGTTGGCTGAATGTGTCTCCTCATGTAAACATTATATCACTGAGCTTCACTTTTTTTTGCCTAAAATCCTTCGATAAGAGAACTAAAATGCGCAATAAAATAGGGATAAAATGCTATTCACAGATTAATCAAATCACGTACTATTTTCTTTAATTTCCTTTTATTCTTATGCGATTAGACTTCATTATATTACATAAAAAGCTATAATAACTAGTATTTCTACAAGTTATCGTTTTTATAACAAGTTGTATCCATTGATCTCTTTGAGAGTTTTTAAAAGTTAAAAGAATTAAATAATATTTATGGTTATTTAACCATAAATATTACTTAATTATATAGGCATACAAAGGCATATGTTTGGTTGAATCCACACTTAGTCTCTTCCAGACCCTTTTTCTTGTAACATTTTACTTATCGTTTTCGCTGCGAGAGTAGGGTGTCGAAAGAAAGAGCTTCTGCTTTTCTTATTTCACCTTTTAAGTACACCTAACACTAAGGTAATGCTTCTGCTTTTCTTCCTTCACCTTTTAAGTACACCTAACAGTAAGGTAATGCGTTAATGTCTCTATAGTTTAATTATTATTGTTTTTCTTTATATCTGTACATATATTAAATAAAAAAAAAAAAGGAAATGAGTATTTTAAATTCAATGACTATTTTAAATGATAAAAAATGGTAGGGGATCAAAATGAGCTTTAAACAAAGCAACGAGACAAAGGTCAATAATACTTTTTGATAATTCATTTCTAAATTAAATTTGAAAGTGGATTGAGAGCCAACATGGAACCAACGAACAAACAACATAATTATTAGGGGTGAAATCGGGTTGGATTAGGAGACATTCTCAACCCAACCCATATTTTCCAATTATTTGGGTTGACAATCCCAATAACCCGAATTTAGTTTCCAACCCAACCCAACCTGTAAAATATAGGTTGGGTTGTCGGGTTGTATAGTTTTTTTTTTCCGTTTTTAGTTACATTTAAATCGAGTTGTATAGGTTTGTTACATTTAAATTTTAAACATACATAATTCAAAACTTCATACAATAAATTCAAGCTAAACATTCATAAATTTAAAGTTACTAACACAAATAAAGTCAAAATTACAAACACAAATAAATTCAAAATTATACACAAATAAATTTAAAGTTCTTAAAATACATAAATAAAAAAATTACCCATAAGTGTTCATGAAGTTTATTTTTAATAATAAATGAATAATAAAGTTCAAGATACAACACAATATAAACCTAAAAGAATAATAAACCTAATTATTTTTTATTAAACAATATATTATTATTATTATTTTATTATTTTTATATATATTATATTAATTTGGGTTGGGTTGGGTTGAATCGAATTTTTCAACCCGCGATCCAACCCAACCTGAAAAAATAAAATAAAATAAACTCAACCCAATCCATATTTTAATCTAACCCAATCCAACCCTTATAATATGAGTTGGGTAGTTCGGGTTATTCGGGTTCAACCCGTATTTTTACACCCCTAATAATTATTTTACACATCTTGTTGATGTGTAATAAATTAACTACTATGAACAACTTGATTAAAAATATAGTTAGTGAGGAAAAGAATAAACTAAAGTGTGCATCATAGTTTTCAACTTTCCTCGTTACTCTCAACTTTCTATACATATGATGTCTATTTTATCCTTGCACTTCTTTTCTTACATACTTTTTTTTTTCTTCTTTCGTTTAATTTTACATTTTCTCTTTTGACAATTCCTATTTGTGCTCATTTCTTTAATTTAAAATCATTTATACACATCTTTCAACAAACACAAATTTCTTCACATAATAACTACACATTTCTCTTTCCTCTTTCTCACATATTTTCACATAATAAATATATCTACATCACTTTTCCGCCAAATTTTATTTTATTATAGATTAGAGTGTTCTAAATAAAAATTAAAGCCATTATTCTATGCAAGAGAAATATTGAAATATAATCCGAGGAAAATAATTTAGGTGTTTAGAATAGAATTATAGCATTTTGAAGAATCGATAGACATTAGTACCACAAATTGTAGGTGAGTATTTTATAAAAATTAAGTTTAAACTTTTAAAAGTCTGAAGCCTTGGGGACTTAATAGGAACAGGAAAAAAAAATGAAAGAGTAGATTTATAGTATTTCAAAATTGATGAACCAAATAAAAAATAATCTCAAAACTTCTGGATTAAATATTTGAAGTTTGACGTTTAAGGACCAAATAAAATAGGAAATTGGCAAAAATTGTAAATTTGACAAAATATTTACGATATATAACAAAATTTCAGATTCTATCAATAATAGTCATTGATAGACACTGATATGCTTCTATAAGTAATATTGATAGACAGTGATAGAAGTTTATCATTTTCTACCATTCATAGAATCCAAAATTTTGTTATGACTTGTAAATATTTTAATTTATTTTGCTATTTTTAAAAATGCTGTAATAAAATAATACTAAAAATTTTGGAGTAAGAAGATATTTTAACATTTTAAATTATTTATTATCTAAATCTAATTGCCTTTTTCAGTCGATACTCCTCCATATAGGAAAGTTCTTGTCCTTATATTTTAAGAAAATTACATCATATGACAAAAACATTTATAAAAAAACAGCACATAACATCTATTTTTTGTATATTGCGAGTATGGCAAAATTAGTGATATCAGACGGTTATCAGGGGGCTAGTAGAGGATTATGGACTTTTAAATTTGTTACTTTTGCAATTTAGAAAATGTAGTGATATGAGTCCTATTATCATTAATTTTTATGCTATTTTTGCAAGAAAAATAAATTATGAAGAATGATACTAAAAATAAAATCTCATTTTTTTAAAATTGATATGGAAGAAGTGCTTGGAACTCTTACTCCACACGAAAGAAAATCCACTATGAGAAAGCTCATGGATAGTTAAAATTTACTGTCCTAATTTCTTATTCTTTTAATTAGGCTTGTGTTGCCTATAACTTTCTCCCCTTTGTATCTTTATGAATCATTAGAAAATAATAAGACTTTTAGCACCATGGGTTTTCTTCTCGTGTGTATGTGTGTGTGTGTTTTCTCTATTGTACCTCAAATTTGTGTGTTCTTTGTCTCTACTTTCAATATGGTATAAGAGCAAGAGATTGATCAAACCCTAGACAACATAACTCATGATCGAAATCAAATAGAGAATATGGTCGTAGGTATTAGCGTCGTTCTCACCACCACCGTCGATGCTCGAAGTAGCACTACCATGGATAAATGGCTCTACTGCCTTGTAGACAATGACGACCAATGTAATTACGTTGATTCTACCATTGCATGTGCCACCAAACACCTCCCCTATGCCACCACGCGTTGGCCCATCCCACTTAAACAATGTTGATCATCCCTTCTGTTCAACCCTCTTCTTCATTTGTGACCTATATTGCACCCTACCCCCCGATTCATGTATTGCCACCTAATTCCTGCCGACCACCATCGCTTCTTTTATCAAATTTGTATGATCTACCACCCACTGACATTAGCTATCATCCCAATGTTAGGAATCCTAAAATTCATTCAACATTTTGAGGTTGGTCATGGATCTTCGACACATTCCAACCCTAACGTACATGTTTTCTCTTGTTCTTTGGGAATAACTCAACAACCATTAGAAGGGCTACGACAATAGATTACAGCAATTGAGACTACTTTAGGGACGACATCTAACACTCCTGTACCAATGTATTCTAAGAATCCGGTAACCTCAATTCTCCACTTTATCCTCTTATTATGTGACTAATACAGTGGCATAGTCTACAAATCTTTTAGGAAAAATTTGAATGACGATTACTGTTTCTCATGGTTTTAGTTATAAAACCATGAGAAACCTCAATTCTCCACTTTATCCTCTTATTATGTGACTAATACAGTGTCATAGTCTACAAATCTTTTAGGAAAAATTTGAATGACGATTACTGTTTCTCATGTTTTTAGTTATTGAAAAATTTTCCTTAAATGAAGACATGAATTTGGTTTTCTCACAGAAGGAATTCCTCATCCCCTATCGGGCGACCCACAAGAATAGTACAGGAAGGGACAAGACTCTCTTCTTTGATCCATATTGATCAACAATATGGAATCCCAAATTGGCAAGCCATTACTGTATGTTGCAACAACCAAATCTATTTAGGACACAACCCAAACATTCTACTCCAAGCGTCAGAATGTCTCTCGGCTTTATACTCTACCAATCTAGATCCATGAATACAAACAGAGAACGATAGATGTGACATCTTATTTCAACAAACTCTCTCTTATTTGGCAAGAAATAGATCCGTGTAGAGAAATTGTCTGTAATTGTCTTAGTAATGGAATACAACACTCAATGATTAATGAAATTGACATAATCTATTACTTTCTTGCTGGTATCCACTCAAAGTTTGATATTGTACAAATGCATTGATAACTTTTAGAAATACAAGTTATTGTAGCATTTTCTGTAAAATAATGAGTTCTGAATGCATAAGAATATAGAAGAAAACAAAGGAAAATGTAGGCAATTTGGCTAACTTGTGAATAACATAACATGAAATAGCCTTATCCTTGTTTTACTACGTTTTAATGCTTATTTCATAGAATTTCTAAGGAAAAGAAGTGAATTTTGACCATATAACATTTAGGCGAGAAGACATGATCAACCAAGGCATTCACTAAAGAAACAAGCTAGGTGTTTAGAGTAATAGCAAACAAAATTGGTTGGGGCAAAAGTCTGAAAAAGGACAAGCGATAATCTGCATGACGTAGCTGCAACTTTTCAGAACATTAATGATGTGTGGCTTCTTGTCAATATCAACTCTCGTCTGTAAATAAAGTTTCACTTTAGAACATAGTGTGTAATTTTGACCAAAGAGAAAGCTCACATATCCTCCATTTTCCTTTTTCCTGGGTTTCTAGGTGAGAGCCCAAAATAAAAGAGAGGGAGTGTTCTTTCCCTTTCCATTTCCCTCTCATCAATAGAAAAAATCAGAGCCAAAGGGAATGAGAAATCATACTCTGAGGCGTAGTTCATTCTTTCTTCCATTTTATTTTTATATTGTATTACGTTTGATAATTAGACCATTCCTTTACTATCATGTCTATAATGAGTTCTTTATTCATCTTTCCTCATCTTGCCATATCATCTTGTACCGCCAAAAGCACCACAGTATAAATAGTAGAATAGAAATTATACTGTCCATATTTTATACTGTATAGATTATAACACATGATTTAGTGGCACAATAGGATAAATTAGTATCTTAAATTCCATGTGTTCAACCCTGAACTTACAAAGAAATCTCTCTTCGCTTACACTTGACACTAGGGAGGAAAACTTGATCGATATTATTTATCTTTAGCGAATTAGCAACGCGTGGATATGAATGCATCTTTTAACGTGTGATCCTATCTAGTCGTCTTATAGTCGCTCAATTAGAGCTTATATAGACAAATCCACGACTATTTTGCATGCATATATACAAAATAACAAGCAGGAGTATACTGAGTCAGAGACCTATGCCTTCTCTAATTGAAGTTTGTTGTGAAGTCCATCTTGAGGAGGATCATACAAGTGCCATGAGTATATTGTCAACCCCCACTATTGATTTTCTTGCCTTCCGTGTGAAGACCCTTGATCATTATAAAGAAAAGAATGGTGGAAAACCTATCCTCGTTTGTGATCATTGCATCGTTTGTGATCAATACATGAAACAACACACAAACTAAGGAGTAATGTTGGAAATTGCATGGTCGTCCTCTGGAATGTAAGAGATGATCTTCCATAGACAAACAAAATACAATACGAGTCTATATCAGTGTGATGCTAGTCCAACGACACTTTGAGCTATTGTTCACTCAGGTATACCTCGACCCTTTTAGTCTCATTAGTATTGATGGTAAGAATGCCTAGATTCTAGAATCTCATGCCACAAATCATTTAACTGGTTCCTTCAAACACTTTGTATCCTACATTTGTGTGCTAGGAATGAGAATATTAGAATTTCTTATGGCTTCTTGGCTTCCATTGCCAAGAAAGGGCAGATTTCTCCTTTTGACGGGTTCTCATTACCCAATGTACTGTTGCATGTGCCACGAATTTCATATAATCATCTATCAATCAGCAAGATTACTCGTTAATTAAATTGCAAAGCAACATTCTTACCTGATTCTGTTTCTTTTCAGGACTTGAGCTCATAGAGGATGATAGACACTTTTATGAGGAGCCTTTTATCTTCCTACTTTACTAATTCGGAAAAAGATTGTATATTGTGACATTTTCGTTTAGACCTCTCAAACTTAAAATATATGGAATACCTATTTCTTCTTCTTTTTATTAAAGTTGATGTTTCTTCTTTATCTTGAGAAGTTTGCATACAAGCTAAACAACACGAAGCCTCATTTCCCTTGCAACCCTATAAGCCAATCCCACCTTTTACTCTTGTCCATATTGATGTTTGAAGACTATCCAAGGTCACTACCTCCTTTAGATAACGATAGTTTATGACCTTTTATTTCGTAGCAACTTGAGTTCTTTGGTGGAAGAAGATGAATTTTGTCTTGGAATAAGGATTGAGGTGCTTTTATAAATAAATAATAACAATAATAATAAATATTATAATTATTTTCTTTTTCTATTTACTTTTCCCTTTATCTTTTTTAAACACATATTCTCTCTTTCTGCATTAATTTTCATCAATCAACTTTTCTCATCTTTCAAAAATATAATTATCTTTTCACAGTAATTATCAAAGTTTTTTCAAAAATAGAAAAAACAAATTTATATTTCATAAAATAAAACCAAAACTATGAAGTATATATATTTTTTTGAAATGCTCCATTTTCTCCCATTTCCCATAATTATATTTTCACCAATATAATAATTACTTCTCTTTCATAAATTAATTATAATATACACACATGTAATTAACCACAATTCCATCAAAATTCACAAATTTAATTAAAACCACACATCATTCAACTTAATTTAATTCTGAGTAATACCAAAAATTCAAATCCTCTGATGAATTAAATATTCATTCAACAAATATTTAATTAATTCAATTTTTCACAAAATTAAAAAATTCTCCTTAACTAATTCAAAACAACACCCGATAAATTTAATATAATTAAATAAAAAATTAAGATAATTAAATATAAGATTACCTTAATTTAATTTTTAGGATAAACAATACATTTTAGACTAACATTAAAACCTTGTGTAACTATAATGTCAAAATCCGAATGCACCGGCCAAAATTGAAAAAAAAAAATACTATTTATCTTATTGTGGTTCATAACAACAAATTGTATTGTAATTAGAAATCTGGTCAACTCTAAAATTACTAACTACACAACTTTGGTAAAAGTGAACCAAAATTGAAATTGATTTAAACCTGCTCAAGTAATTGTGGTCCATGACCATAACTAAAATTGAAAATTGTGAAAGCTTACAGAATTTTCGATTTAAAAAATGAAGGGGGAAATTTCCATATTCGTTTTAAATGGACAAATAACTAAGGGGGATTTTTTTTTAAAAAAAATAAAAATAAATTTTACAAAATATTTATAATTTATGGTAAATTCTATCATTAATAGTCGTTGATATGTTAATAGCGATAGAAGACTATCAGTGATAGAATCTAAAAGTTCGCTAGAACTTATAAATATTTTAATTTATTTTGCTATTTTTAAAAATTCTCCAATAACTAACATATTAAACATTGGTCATTTAAAGAATTGCAGATGGATAGCAAATTGGGACACTTGCAAATATAGCAAATTTATTATAAAAAATTAGGCCCATAGCACATAATTTATATTTTTGCAAATATAGCAAAATGGAAGCTACGCCCACATTTTAAACCTACGAAATTACAAGGCTACCCTTCATCTTCCCTCACGGATTTCTTTTCCGTTGATATTTTGTTGATACACTCAATCATTAAACACTTGATCCACTAAGCATGATACACTTTATGTATTGAAACACATGATATGATATTGATACACTTGTTAAACTGTTGATACACTCAATAACTTAAATACACTTGATGCATAAGCATGATGCACTTTATGTATTGTTCATACGTTTGGTGATACTTTTGATGGATTTAATACACTTAATCACTTGCTAAACTTCACTGATACATATTATTAGATTGATACACTTGATATTTTGTTGATACACTTAATTGGTTAAATACACTTAATGCACTAAGCATGATACATTTGTTATGGTTTGATGATACACTTAATTGAATGAATCATTTTCAATTTACTTAAACAGGTTAATGCTGAAAAGAACCTTGCAAACAAATATACTGAAGGTAATACACTGTCATTCACCTCCACAATGCTCCAATTAGTATGGTTGCCAATCGGACGAACTAATCCACAATAAGTTGCAGACAGTATACTAGCATAATTATAATACTGTGAAACAAATGCATAAGGATCCAAATTAAGACTACAAATTACAATAAGAGCATGAGCACATGCAATTTCTTCTAGATCCCAAAAAAGACGACTGCAGCTATTACAATTCAACTTTACTAAAAAATTCTTGCCTCCATCAACTACTTGAAATTCAACTTCACTCACAGGATTAACCTAAACAAAAAAAATTATGGTATATCATCAGTGTATTAAATAACCGTTACACTTTAATATAGTATATCCATAATTCACTATTATAAAGAAATAGATAAAAGACACTTACAAAAGAATCAAATGATGATATCATTCCATCAACCAATACAAAATTTGTTATGTAATCCACATAGCACTGTTGCTCATTCCATTGACCACTATGAAATACAATGACTGTAAGCTTAACCATAACTACAATGAATTGCATTCATTTTGAGAGAATAAAAAACACGTAGTAAGTGTATTAGTCAATTAATACATATAATATAAGTACATCAAATCACTGAAGTAAAAACTGATACAGATTAAAAAAAAAAACTCTGCAAAGCCACATTCGGTAAAAGAGATGAGGAATAAATAAAAAAACAAATAAAAGAGATGAGGAAGAACAAATTGTAGCTTTAATTTTTTATAGATGATGATCGATTCACATGGAAAAAAAAGATGATGATCGATTCAAAAAGAAAGAAAATAAGGGTTTAAAAAAGAATATAGGAGGAAATACATGTCTGAACAAGAACGGTGGAGAAGAGGAAGAAAAAGATGAGGAGAAGAGACGCGGTCGAGAAGAGGAAGAAAAAGATGAGGAGAGGAGACGCAGTAGAGATTGAAGGATGCAGAAGAGGAAGAACGATAAAGGAGAACAAAAAAGAGAATGAAAATGAAGGAAGAGGAAGAGAAAATAGTGGGGATTTAGAGAATGGTATTTTTGGAATAATGAAAAAATTAAAACAGAAAATATAAAAAAATTAAAAAAATGCTATATTTGCAAAATTGGAAAGGTTGGTGCTAATATTAGTAATACATAATTGTATTGTGCCACCCAATACAATTTTCCTAGCAAATTTATAATCCATAAATTGTTGCAAAATAATTTAGAAAAAAAAACAGTACAACTTTCTTTTTTGGGTATTTTATAAAATAGTAAAATAAATTAAAATATTTTCAAGCTATAGTAAAATTTTGGATTATATCGATGATAGTCTTCTATCACTATAACATATCAATGACTATCAATAATAGAATTTGCTATAGGTTATAAATATTTTGTAGAATTTGTTATTTTTAAAAATTTCACCTTTTTTTTTCATATAGCAAATATGATAAATGTGAGAAGTGATTAGATATACTAGGACTATCAGAATGCTATTATTTTTTAATTTAGAAAAGATACTTTTGCAAAAATAAAAAAAAATTATAATAATAGAATTCTTGTCATAACATTCTCTAAATTTTCAAAAGGATAATTTTCAAAAATAGGAAATTTGACAAAATATTTACAACCTATAACAAATTCTATCACTGATAGTTGTTGATATGTTATAGTGATAGAAAATTAGCAGTGATAGAATCCAAAATTTTGCTATAGTTTGTAAATATTTTAATTTATTTTTCTATTTTTAAAAATTTTAGATGCAAAAAAAATTGGTACGTGATCTGTTTTTTTCTAAATATTTTTTTCATTTGAATGCAATTTTTTTTTAAAAGAATGTATATAACTTTTTGTCACAGTTTTCTTTTTTTTTTTCAAACGTCACTTACTATTTAACTCAAAAGTTAAAATTCAAACTCTTTAAAGACTCCATCGTGTATGTCGTTCGCCCCAATTCTTACGCCCATTTGTTTTTCGTTCAACACTTGCTTCTCACCATTTTCAACGTTTCATTCCCCACTTTGCCGCCGGTGTCATCCACCCCGTTTCACGTTCTGAACAAGCAACGCCATAGCCTACCACATTTGTTGGTTTCATCAGCCGTCGTCTCCATCTCCTCCGTCGGTTTTGGCTTTATTGTGTTTAGCTCGATCTCACCATTCTGTAAGAGTTTCAGATTCATAGTTTACCTCTTCCTCCGTCAGTTTCGGCTCCGTCTCACTCCACCTTCGTCTCTATTCCACTTCGCCGCCGTCCCCATCCCACTTCGCCATCGTCTCCATCTCCTGATCTGTTGTCGACGTCAAACTTAGTCCTTCTCCCCTATTTAATAATCGATAGCTTGTTAAATCTACCTGAAATAGATGATTACTATGTATTCTGTGCTTAAGAATGAGATTTTGTGTGAAAATTTCTAGCAAAGAACTTGGTTCATTAGTACTTTTTGGTAGGATTACTTGGTCCTTAGACATATTTCCTTTGCACTGCTGGTAGCATTTCCTTTGTCGTGTGCTTTATGTAGCAGTGTTTTGACATGTATACATTGGATAAAAAAAGTACAAAAGACAAAAAAATTATCATTTTTTTCAAGTACTTGAAGTACAAGGCCATGTTTTCAAAATAGGAATCAATCCATGAACAAAGTACTTGAAGACAAAACTATGTGCTTCTTCAC
>JBBPDI010087338.1:0-12694 GCA_037974545.1 Cucumis variabilis
CTTGCTCAGGTCGCTTACATTCTGGCAACTGGATCAGTTGCTTCTCCAGTAGTTGCTCTAGCATGTCTTCGATATCTAAATCAGGAAATGGGTAAACTTTCTTCTGCCTTTCTTTTAAAGTCAGACGTCGCCTCTCGCTTCCATCATCCTTCTTCTCAGCTCTCACTTCCTTTTCTTTGGAGAACTTTAGCGGGATTGTGTTTACGATCATAGATTCTTTCATGACGCTCGTCACTATTTTTTCAGCATCTTTCATCTCTTTCTTGTCTTTCTTTACTTCAGGAATAGGAAAATCTTTAGTTCCTCTACTGGCGATACTCAACTCTATATCATGAGCTCGAGTTGCCAGTTCTTTAAATGTACAGGGCTTTATTCCCTATAAAATATAGAAGAGTCCCCAATGCATGTCTTGGGTGCACATTTCTACAACCGACAGTTCGGTGAGCCAATCTTTACAGTCAAGACTTAGAGCTCTCCATCGATTGATGTAATCGATGACTGGTTCTCCCTTCCTTTGTTTTGTGTTTGTAAGCTCCATCATGCTTACTGTGCATCTAGTGCTGTAAAAGCGGTTGAGGAACTCATTTTCAAATTGTTCCCAGCTGTCAAGGCTTTCTGGCTTTAGATCGGTATACCACTCAAAAGCATTTCCTTTCAAGATTCGAACAAACTGTCTGACTAGTTGATCTTCTCTTGATCCTACATTCTCGCATGTTTCAACAAAGTGAGCAACGTGTTGTTTCAGATTTCCTTTTCCATCAAACTACTGAAATTTTGGAGGCTGGTACCCAAGTGGCATTCTCAAGTTATCAATTCTTTTGGTGTACGGCTTAGAGTACATGAAAGAAGTCTGAGACGGACCTCCATATTGAGCTCTGATGAAGTTTGTTATCATATCTTGTAATTGTTGAACAGAGAGAGAAGCCACAGAAGTTGATTGTTGTTGTGGTTGATTTTCTTGCACCACGTTCTTCCCTTTGTCATTAGCTTTAACAACATGAGTTTGACTCGATTCAGCAGTTTCATGAGTTTGCATCTGCTATTTTAAAGAAGCGGTTTCATGATCTCTCTCATCAACGACCTTCATCAGGAGATTAATTTTCCTCTCCATCTCTGCCATGGCAGCCTCGACCGTTACATCAGCTGTCATGACAGACATCACATCATGGTGTACTTCTTCCTTTGACTTGCTAGAAGCATAATAAGAATCATTATATAGAGGATTTTCCTTGATGACAATTCTAACTTTATGAGAGTCCATCAATTGCTTAAGGATGCGCGATGGTGGAACCTTGCTCTTGCTCTTGGACGATCCCCTTAGAACGACTATGGGTGACAAGTCCCGTGTAGGTGTTGCTCGTAGTTGAAGATTTGGATACAACTTTCTTTGATATCATTTGTTTTCTTGTAGATATAGATGACGAGAGAGAGATGAGAGGTAGAGATCGTCCCACCGGGCATTCCAATTTGTTCACACGAGATTTCCAGAGAAATTTAATTTGTGGAGTTGAACTAGTGTTGATGTTGTATTTTTGTCGATTTGATGCGATGTAGTTCGATCTTAGAATTTGATTCTCTGATTCTCTCTTGATTGAATGCTTATGCTTGATTTGAGGAAGCGGAGCACGTAATGTTCTTCAAGCTGAAGTTTTGAAAGAAACTTGTATCTTCAAAGAAGCTTCAATCTTCGAGGACGAACGACTTCAGGAGTTAGGGAGTCTTCTAGTTCTTGGGAAAATTCTCTCTAAACCTTCTGGAATCAAAAATTTTCCACCCCTTACAAATGAGGAGAACTCCTCTATTTATAGACTTCTCTGGTGGGCTTTATAGGCTTGAATCTAGTTGGTCCATGGACCAAACCCATGGGCTTAACCACATAGATTTGGGTTCTATTTAGTTTTTGGGCTTAATTAAGCTTTATTTTTTGGGCTTAATTAAACCTAGCCTACGTAAATAATATTTAATTGAACCAAAATAATTAACATGAACCAATGGTTAGGATGAAAACAGGTGGCGTTATCAGAATTGATCAATTTTTAATCTAGGACACATGTCAATTTTAATTAGTCCCAAATTTAATTATTTACACTTTTCATCATTAATTTAATAAATGATGTGGCAATATGTGATTGGTCTCAAAATTTCTTATTCAACAAACTGTTCTTACCATAGATGTATTTTTGTGTCCACAGATATAGACCAATAACAGTAAGTTAGTCATTCACGAGTGTTCGTAACACCAATTGAGTCAATTTACCGTTTTACCTCTAGGTTACTTTTAATCCTTAAATACCAGTGTTCATCTAATAAACAATCTGTTTATGGTCCTACAAATAAACAGAAACCCCTCTCATGCCATAGAGAGGGTAAGGGCCCTTTGTTCAAGTCCTAGAGACACCATTTAAGGGAACACTCATATACAAGAGTTCTGGCCATTCTCGTACCCTAAAGTAGGAAAGGAGTGAATTTCATCTTGTGTAATTATGTTTTTAGCTTCCCACTCGATCTTGTCCCTAAAATGATAAGCTTATTAAGTCGGCGATCTGGCCACTCTCACTCGTACAAATCAAAGGACAATTTCTCGCCAACAGAAGTTCATAATACACTCAGGATTAAGACTAAGTTACCTAGGTCATCCTAATGGAATAAAAACCTAACTAGTTAACTGAGTTACATATAGTGGTTACTATTTTGTGGTTTGGTCTTATGCAAACTCATTGTATAGGATACCCTCACTGACATGTCAACTACACAAACACGTTGGATCATTGTGTTTGTATCAAATACAAAGTGAGTTGTATCCATAATGTTACCAGGATTTTGGTTATTAAGACAAAACTAATAATATAGTCAATAACAATTATTACAATAATAACACTTTATTAACAACGGTCAATGAATATTAAACCAACCAAACAATTAAAGCTAATTAAGACATCTACAAAAATTTCAGCAACTGAGTAATTCTCATTCACATTGCATCCATTCCATTAACCTCCATAAAAAATAATTATAGGAATGGACATTTTATTCTGCAAAAAAAAAATACAATTAAGTATTCAATAGTGATAGAAAGAAATAGATAGACAAAAATATACATCTATCACTAAATAAAAAAATAAAAGGATAAAATGTAAAAACCGATAATAATAACCACAATGCAAGGATAGATGATCGTGCAGTGAAGTAATATACATTAAATCATCGTGTTGACAATGATAAATGATCGCTTGATCATGGTAAGCGATCATCTTGAATGTAATAAATAATCGTGTTGACATAGGTAAACGATCGTTTGACCATGGTGATCATATTGAATAAATGATCGTGTTGATGTAGATATATGATCATGTTGATATTGATAAACGATCATGTTGTGTAGGTAAACGATCGTATTGATATTGTTAAACGATCATGTAGTTCAATGTAAATGATTGTGAAAATTTTCAAACTAACAATTTTCATAATGAGATATAGAATTCTGTTAGTAATATTTAAATCTTCTAAACATTGAAATGAAAATGAAATTTATAATTCTTATCACAAACAAAAACAAAAACGATCTTTATAATGAAATATAGAATTCTTAACGAAATTTTATACCCTTCTAACCAATTCAAACAAAAATGATATTTAGAATTTTTATCAAAAACAAACCCATTGCAACGATATTGATAGAGGAATATAAACGATCTTGATATTGTTGAAGATGAGGAAGATGAGGAAAAATATTAAAGACGAAAAAAATCTAAAAGAGAAAATGAATAAATTGCAAAGAAAGTGAACAAATCGCAAAGATTAAAAAGAGAAAGAACTGAAAAATCGCCCGACGATAATCAAAACCAATAAAGGTAGATATGAAATTTATGAAAAAGTAATCGGGCTTCATGAATTTTTTCTTAGTTTCTTATACGAGCCATAAATATTTAGCAATTTTGTTATATTTATATAAATTTTTCATTTTTTAAAAAGTTGTTTTCCCTCTCTTTTAATATTCATACAACCAGAAATTTTCATGAATATTTAGTTTTTTTTCTATTTAATGATTTAAATGTAAAATTCCTAAAAATAAAGAATATATTCACAAAAGAAAGAAAGATTTGATTGTGTTCAAATCGATCAAATGAAAATTTATTTTTTTACATCTTTTTAACTACAATATTTTTATAAATAATTTTAGAACTATAAAAGTTTTTAAAACAAAAATAGAACAAAGTGGATAAATATTTACATTAAGGCTGATTGTTTTTTCCTAATTTCATATTTGTCCTTACTGGTTTATAACGATTTTTTCAATTCCGATTCTTCCTCTTCTTTCTTCTTTTCGATTTTTTCTGCACCATTCTCTATTCTCTCTTCTTTATGGTCTTCGAGAGTATTCTTTTTTTTTTTCATTGTCTTTCTTCTTCTCTTCTGCAATTTGTTTTCTTCTTTTCATCATCTTTTTCTCTTCTTCTGTAATTTTTCTTTAATTTTTTTCAAATCATTATTTGGTTCAAGATCGTGTACCAAATTATTTTTTTTTTCAAACTCTTATTTAGTTGTTTAGATCGTGAAAAAAAATCGTTGGGATATTGGATAGTCAAATCTAAACGATCGTGTATAGCCAAATTTAAACATCAAAGAATCTTTAAAAAAAATCGTTTAGATTTGGCTTTCCAAATTTAAATGATCAAATCTAAAGATCATGTAAAAAATAGTGAAATTTGAATGATAGTCTACCAAAGAATCTTTTTAAAAAATCATTTAGATTTGACTGTCTAAATTTAATTAATCAAATCTACACGATCGTATACAAAAATAGTCAAATTTAAACGATCGTCTACCAACGAATTTTTAAAAAAAATCGTTTAGATTTAACTGTTCAAATTTAAACGATAAAATCTAAACGATCTTGTACCATTTCTAAACGATTATGTAAAAAATAGTCAAATTTAAACGATCGTGTACCAAAAAATCTTTAAAAAAAATTGTTTAGATTTTTTTGCTCAAATTTAAACGACGTGATAAATATAAACGACCATTTTCTATAAAATTTGGGAAAAAAAATCGTTGAGATTTGGCAACTCAAATTTAAATAATCAATCTAAACGATCGTGTACAAAAAAATTATTAAAAAATTGTTTAAATTTATATTTGGTTGTTTAGATTTAGGAAGCCAAATCTAAATGATCAAATTCTAAACAATCATTTCCCAAATACTAAAGGATGGTTTTCGAAATATATTACGTGCGTCAGGTGCCAATTAATCGGGGGCATTTTTGAAATTTCTTATTGTGGGCTTGTGGACTTTTTTCATTTTCAAAATTGTTCTATACGGTTTAAATATTTGACCACTTTACTCTATTTTATAAAACACCCCAAATATCTATCCAATTTTGCACTTTATAAATAATATTTTTTAAACCTTAATCAACATACAAATGTAAGAAAAGAAATTAAAATAACAATGTAAAGAATAAAGTAGTATAAAAAAATTCGTGAGATTTTCATTGTCACGCTTTTGAAATTCTTCCATTTTTTTTTTCTTTCTTAGAATGAGAGCCCTAATAGTCCATAAAATTTTGTGGAAGAAAGTAATTTATGAGATACAATAGATATTTTTTATGTGAAAAAATGTCTATATAGAGAGAGATATCAAACTCTTCATAAAATCATATATTGTAGATTTATTTTCTCTTTCTATACATAGATATTTTTTCTATCCTTTTTCAAAAGAAAAAAGATGTCTATATAGAGATAATAAATCTACAATATATGATTTTATGAATTGCTTGATATCTCTTTTTTATTTTTTATTTTTAATTTAATGAATTTAATATAAATTTAACAAATCATTGGAAGAGACAAAAGAGAAAAACAAAGGTTTGTCTTTAGTCCCTTTATATAGACTAGTTGGTAACACGTGGTATGTATGTTAGTTTTTTTTTTATTTGACTAAATAAAAAGAGAATAATTAATTACACAAATAGTATGAAGTTATATTTATTAACTAATGATTTTTGGAAATACATTTTTCATCTTGATTCTTGAGAGACCTCTTACTCGAGACTTGTTATACACAGATGTCGAATGAGCTAAAAGATATAAAAAATTTGATAGTATAAATATGAAACAATTCATTCAATCAAACTTTAGATCGATTAGTAGGTTTTTTTATATGTATCAATTACATATAAAATGTTTAAATGGATTGAAATTTTGGACATCGACATTGACTTGATTATTATTTGGACATTTGTGCCAATTCTATATATTTTATGTATTTCTACCATAATCCAGAAGTATAATTATTTAACAAATTTTTCAAGAATTATAATATGTTATTTTTTTGGAAATGAATAATTAAATTTAAATGAAAATATGTTATTGAAATAAAACAAATAGATCAAAAGACAATATTTTCCCTTTGATCCCTCAATTATAAGATCTATAATATATATAATATACACATTATAGTAGTAATTAAGCACATCTTACATCTTTACATAAAAAAACATACTTAATTACAAAGCAATAATTAAAAATTGAAAAACCTAATTAGTTCTTTGGCATCCTCATGTGTAAGACCCAAACCTAAATTAAAAGTTAAAAGGGAAAATTTTGACTAAAGTATGTAACTTGGCGTTTTGGACAAGAAGGCGTTTTAGTTTTAGTGCATGTCAAGAGCTTAAGATAAGGCGGTACGCTAGAAGGATTTGTGATAAGACCTCTAAGTCTAAACACTCACAAGAGAAAAAATCTTCGCAAGAAAAGTTGGTAGTTCTTGAGAAAGAAGTTGTGCGATAAGATCTTGGGAAGCTGTTGAGTGGTTGAAGTTATTTGTATAATGGTATTAAGCGAAAAGAAATGTTTGGCGAGAAGATGTCAAATCTGATTTGACAAGGGTTAACGTGTAAGATTAAGATTTTAAGCATGACTAAAATAAATATAAATATTACAAGTGTAAAGTTGAAGTAGTAGCTGGCAATCAAGTAAAGAACTAAGGATGACTAATCCAGATTAAAAGAGTAGTATAAATAGAGGATTTGTGTAACTAAGTAGGAGATGATGAGAGTTTTGTTGAAATGCTAAAGTGAAGACTTTGTGAGAAGAGAAAAGTTGAAGAGTGATTGCTTTTCTTTCAAAGTTTTGTGAATGAAAAATGATTTATTTAAAATATTTCAAAGCATGTTTTAGGCCATGATTTATGAATTATTCACGTTAAATGTTTAAGTTATTTATGAATTGTTTTAAAGCATGTTATTGTTTGAAGTATTTATGTAAGATTTCTGTTATTGAGGTTAAAGGACACCAAATACGGGTAAGGACACTTATCTGTAGGAACGAGTAAGGACGCTTATCTCGTAGGGACGAGTTAGGGATGCCTACCCCTTTATATAGGACAATTCATTTCTAACAAATACAGTGTATTTAAATAGTTCAAAAAATGAGGCAGAATATCACGTGTTCATGAATACAGTGTATCTAGATACAACATTCAACTTTGGTAAATCTTAACTAAATATGCTATTTTCGTGTTGGAGAAGATTGCACCAACATGTCTTAAAAATATGGTTGTAATTTCTACCAGATTTTTGGATTATTGCTATTTAAATTAATTAATTAACAATTTATTTGTATAATTCATAATAGATATATTTAATCATAATTTGAATTCAAATTCTAAATCATACCCCTAAAATAATGTCAAAGATAAATTCAACAGTTTCACATTCTTTATATTTCAAACTATTTATAAAAAAAATATTAAATAATACATAATATATATTTTTAATAACAATTTGAATTTAGATTGGTATCATCCCTAAAACCGACAATTTGAATTCAAATTTTACATCATATCCCTAAAATAATGGCAAAGATAAATTCAACATTTTTGGATTCTTTATATTCCAAAATATTTATCAAAATTTTATTAAATAATACATAATACATATTTTTAAGGGGAATTTTTAAAAATAGTAGATTTTACAAAATATTTACAACCTATAGCAAATTCTATCACTGATAATCATTGATATGCTATAGTGATAGAAGACTATCAGTGATAGAATCCAAAATTTTGCTATAGCTTGTAAATATTTTAATTTATTTTGCTATTTTTAAAAATGTCCTTATTTTTAAAAACAATTTGAATTTAAAATTTTTATCATTTGCTAAAATCGTGCTGATTATCCACTTATTTTGGTTGATTTTTATTTTAAAAAAATTCCTTGGGTCAATTGTACATAATAATTATTTTGAGACTTTTTTTTTTGGTAACCTTAATATTCCAAACTATTTATCAATAATGCAAATTATGCAAGATTTTTTATCCTTTGTAAAAATTCTAGATCCTCCCCTAAAATAATGCCAGTTATATATACAAGATTTTCGATTTTCTTATATTTTAAACAATTTATTAAATAATACATCATATATATTTTTAATAACAATTTGAATTTAAATTTTAGATTGGGTTTCTTGATTTCAACGCAAATTACTATTATCCATATTTTTTTTGTTGATTTTTTAAAAAAGTTTATATTCTTGTGGTAGTTATATAGATTTTTTAAAAAAATATAAGATATATATTAATTGTTGACTTTGTATTTGCTGGTGCTGTTGGAAATACCTCGTATTTGATCAATGAAGTACCCAGATCTAAAGATTCACAACATGAAACAGATGTATAATATTTGTTGAAATTTAACACTGTTAAATACATTCTCATTATCTGAATAAGTTGGAATATGCCACTAACTACAGTACAAATCTTATTAGACAACTATAATGTATTTTAATTGATTTACAAGTTGAGAACAGCGTGCAAACTATAACGCCCAAAATTTAGGTATTTTTCTTAACATAGTTATCTTATTTGATTAATATTTTAAAATTTTAGATGCTAATTTATTGAGGTTGAGTGTGAAAGAGTAAAGAACTACATGAAGTTGGAATATGCCACTGACTACATTATAACATAATTATCTTTTCCATCTTCTTCTCATCCTCACTGGTTCCACTTTTTTATTTTCTTATCATCATACCACATCTTCCATCTCCCATACAATTTATTTGTCACAATAGAAAATCAAAATTTTCTCTTTCATTCATTCTTTTTTGCAACCTTGTTGGGTTGACTATTGTGTAGTTTTTTTCACCTGCAATACACACAATATTTTGATTTTATTTGATCAAATATTGAATTTAAGTCTTTTTATGTGAAGTTAAAGAGTTGAGTAATGTTGCCAAACCGTTAAAAGTCTAAACTTTTTTTATAATTTGTCATGTCTTCTTAAAAGCTACTGAATAAAACTATTAAAAATTTACAACTTATGAAATTATGAAACTATAAATATGAAATCACAATCTTTTTTTAACGATTTTGTAGGTAAAAAATTAAAGGAAAGATTTTTATATTTATAACTATGATGTTTACACATTTCATTACCTTTATGTATACTTAATAAATTCCAACAATATTTACGTGGTTTTAACAAAATAAAAGTATAAATCACTCAACCATTTTATTAATAAAATAACTTTAATTAAAAATAATTAAATGAAGAGAAAAAAATGAGGCAAAAATTAATTCTTGACTTGTGAACATGAATAGAAAAGAAAAATAATGAGATATTTATACCCAAAGATTTGAAAAAAGGAAAATAATTTACAATGTTGAAAGAGATGCAAAATACTTAATATGAAAGAAGAGAATGTGAATAGGTGAAAAATAGAGGGATGCAATTGGTTTTAGAGAAATTTTAATGACATAATTAATTGGAGAGTAAAAGTTCAAATTATTACTACCCAAGTATTTATTAATAATTAATTTCATATTAAAAATAAATAAAAAAGCATATTACAAAAAAATAAAAGTAGGAAACAAATAAATGACTAGGAAGAAGGGGAAAATTGAAAACAAAAAGTTTCTACTTGCCATACTTTTATATATACTAGTCCTTCAACACGTGCATAGCACGTGACTATTTTTACTTGTTAAATGAATGTAAAAAATATGAAAATAAAAAAATCACATATAACAAAATTAAATAAATTTAATTTTCAAAAGTACAAAAGATACATTATTTAAAAACGAAAGGTATAAAAGATACATTACTATTGTTATCATTAAAATTATTGGATAATGAGTTTATTGAAGAAAAAATGTTTTCATAGGTATTCCAAAATGAAAGTGGAAAATGGAGAAAATTAAAAGTAATTTTATGTTAATATTTTAATGTTTAATATATTCTATAAGAAATAATGCATTAAAAAATAAACTTACAATCAATGTTAAATTCTTGAATTATAACAAAACTTTGTTTTTAGCAAAACATGCTACTTTCATTTTTTTTCTTCAAAGTTTATATCATTTCTTATTAGGAAGAAGATTGTATTCATTAAAGAAAACGTGAAAACATATATTGGAGGGAAGAGATTAGAATATGCACTTGAGATAATTTTTATTAATCTACTTGTTGATGTTTAAAATCAAATTAAAATTTATTTTTTCAAAAAGAACCATACATTGTTTATTAAAACATTTACTTTATAATTTATTCTAGGAAGAAAAAAAAATTTGGTGCACTTATCTAATATCTCATATCATACAAAATAAATAATTTTTTTGTTAAGAAGAAAAAAATAAACTTACATAACTTTTTATAGAAAAGTGTGATTATCTATTATCCTCTAGCACGTTATACATGAAACAACTAATTTTCGAAAAAGAGTTGAGTTTAGAAAAAAACAAATACACATACAAGATTTTTACAAAAGTTACATAACTCAAACACAATAAAAATGTATTAACCACACTTCACTATTTTATTAATAAAAAAACTAATAAAAATAAAATTAATTAAATAAAAAAAATAACATGAGCAAAGAATGTATTCTTTTACATTTAACTTAATTATAAAGCAATAATTAAAAACTGGAAAATAGTTTTTTGGCATCCGCATGACACTTTGTTATTTTTTGGAAATGACCTTTTTGATCGTTCTCTCTTTAATCTCCCGCTTTTACATTCTTCATCCTTGAATTCTCATAAATTCTTTGTATCTTTTTTATTGGGTTGATTGGTTGCTTCTAGGTATCAGAAAAATATGATGAAGGGTTCGTGGACGCTTTTGTAGCAACTTTGGTTCACAAATCTTTAGTTAAACTTGTTAGAAGACTAATTTCCTCATACTCTTAACTTTTTATTGTGAACATGCATAGAAAAGAAAAAGAATGAGATATTTATACCAAAAGATTTGAGAAGGGAAAGAAATTTGAAAGGTTGAAATAATTACAAAATAATTAATTTGCAAGAAAGCGGAATGTAAATAGGTGGAAGATAAATGAATGTGAGTGGTTTTAAAGAAATTTTAATGATACAATTAATTGGAGAGAAAAAGTTAAAATTATTTATTCTAAGTATTTATCAATAATTAATTTTAAATTTAAAATAAATAAAAAGCAAATTACAATAAAACCCAAATAAGAAACAAACAAATCTACTATAAAGAAGGACAAAATTGAAAACAAAAAATTTCTTCTCATCCACACTTTTATATATACTATATACTATAGATATATACTATAGATTAGATAGAGAGATTTTATAAATATTTAAATTAATTTTGTCGTTTAAAATAAGAAGTTTCTTAAAAAATATAACAAACCGGTAAAATATTTACAATGTATAAAACAGTTTTGAAAACAGAAAAACCCCATAGACTTACAATAGAGAATACCAAAAATACTCCAGTTAACACACGATTAATCGGCCACACACGCGTGCGGGTAATGTTCTTCTAACTGATCGTGTACTACCGTTTAAATAAATGATCTGCTATCATATAGGTCATGGTACACTATCTTATAGTTCTTTTTTAATGATGGAGAAAAAAGCTTTAAATTTAAACAATCATGTTGATCATGACAAACGATCGTGTTGATCATGAAAAATGATTGTGTCGATTATAGTAAACGATCACGTAGTCCAATGTAAATGATTGTTAAAAACTTCAAATCAAATGATTGTGTTGCCCGCTCTAAACGATCTTGTTAACTATAGTAAACAATCGTTTAGATTAGACCAACACGTTCATGTAGTTCGTTCTAAATAATGGAAAAAAAGCTTCATAAACAATTATCTTGGTAATGGTAAACGGTCGTTTAGATCATGTCAAAATGATATTTAAACGACCTTGATATTTTCGATTATGAGGAAAATGAGATAGTTTCAAAGAATCTTGAAAAAATAGTGAAGATAAAATAAAAGATTTGAACTGAAGAATAAATCGTTTAAAAATAGAAAAAAATATAGAGTAGGAGATAATAAATAAAGGATAAAAAAGATAACGATATTAAAAAACAAATATGAAAATATTTTATGAACTTTTTTGTTTTCGTTACACGGTAAAATTTTTAGAATTTTGTTTATAAATTATGCTCAAAATAATTGGTGGAGTAAAAACCATAGTTTCCTCGGAATTACAATTGCACTTCTCATGCCCTTCAAATTTGATCAGTTACTTCGCAATGAAGTTGGATACACTAAACGACCGTTGTTTTCAAATTGGCGAGTAGACACACAACTTCAGTTTGCGAACAAACCCTAACCCAGCAATTGAAATTTGGAAAGGCAAGCAGAATGATTGTCAGGACTCCTCCACCCAAGAAGCAACGATCCGATGTTACATCTCTCCCAGATTCC
>JBBPDI010087342.1:0-12694 GCA_037974545.1 Cucumis variabilis
TCATCAATGTATCATTTATGGTTGTTAACTCGTTCTTATGGTCATTGACTCAACTGTAAAAGACGACTCCATATGATCCATCTTCACCTTCAGTGTTATAAGAGCCGACTACACTCACATGTTGTACGGGCTTTAGTAGACTGTTGTAGAGCTCATTAAGATGTCTCAGGTACTACTCCAGTAGCCTTATGGGGAAGTACAAACGCTTTAGTCACATTATGCACCATGTTTGTGGCATGACCACCAGGAAATAGGTTGTCGTTCTAATGAGGGGGGATGAACTGGATGATCATGCTCATGAGGTGGATGCTTTTCGTAACACTAAACGGTTAAAATTTTCAATGTACAACTCAAATATGCATGCTCCTCATCGTTCAGTTTCATATCGTTTACACGGGGCTAAATAAAAATAAGGAGAGAGGAAATTTGTAAGACCCATAGTTAAGATAAGATATAAAATTTGACTAAGTGCTTTGAATCAGGCATTTGGGGTAGTTATTTTAGTTAGTCCGCGAGAAATGTTATGCGACAAAACTTTTTAAAAGTGGTGTTATAACGCGATTAAGGTGTTTCTCATGAAGAAGGACTGGGAGAGAAGAGATTAGGACACTTTCCAAAAAATTCTTAAGAACTGTAATGGGCCACGTGTGAAGATTTAGTTAACCATGATTAAGTTAAACCTTAAGTTTACACGTGCACCACTAATAATAGGAGTTGACGAGCTGACAAGAGTTTAAGGGTGACTAAGCTGTTTTAAGACTAGTATAAATAGGAGGAGGAGGTCAGATTATTTAGTATTGTTACTTTCAAATTTTGAAGAGAAATCTAAGGGTTCAAGTGATGTCAAAGTGACTATGCGAGAAAAAGAAGAAAAGTAGAAGCAAGAAGAGTTTGAATTACCAAGTGTTGTAAGTGTTTTCTTCAAAGGTTTTACATATGTGTGAAAGGTTTTCATTAAAGTATGTAATAATTGAATAATGATTTCAATTTAAATGTTTCTAAAGAAATTAATTAAAAAGTTTATGCTATGTTTTAAAGCATGTTTTATATGAATTAATGTTTATGAAATGGTTTTCAAACTATTAGTCTGCTTTCTGTTGATAAACTAACTATTATGTGCACATAAGGATTAAAACTAGTCTTGTATAAAAGATGTACATGGTGAAATGAGGTGGGACAATGTATTAAAGATGTGCATTGCGTCTCGGCCGAAGCAATAAGAAATGGATTAGAATATTCTCGAATGTTGATGATGAAAAGAGCATCTCAGTAGTCTAAATGTGAGATGATGAGTCTTTGCATAGAGAATGATTTAAGTCCTTGGCGAATGGAATTGCTTGACTAATGTGTGATTATGTGAAAAGTATATTTGAGTGATTTGAAATGTTATGTTAAAGTGATTTGATGTGAAAAAAAATGATATTTACACGATATATTTCGTGGAAAGGATTTCCTAAAACCTCACTAAGTCTTTTTACTTATGTTTTTAAGCTTTCATTTTAAGGTTCAAGGCGTTAAAGCCAATTGAATAGGTAAAGGTTAAGAAGATGCTACACGAAAAGAGCTGCTAGGTGTTTTAGTTAATTGTTCAAGTGTATAGTGTTTTTTATTTTGGTTAGGCGTTGTAATTGGTTGTATAACTCATATTTTACTCAATGAAAGATTAAGTTTAAGTTACATCTTTTGTGTTAAGTTGTTTATTGCCTAAATTATGACTATAATTTAAGTTAAGGAAAAGAAGCCAGGCGATTAAGCAAAGCTTGAACCTCAAGACAGAGTGTCTTTGACGTCTAAATGCGTCAAGGAGGCTCAAGCATGTTGGTTCTTGAATGGAAAGTAAGGGCGTCTGCAAGACGGGGTGTGATAAAATTAGTTGTCAAACCCTAAAACTCCAACACATACACATTAAGTATAGGAAAAAGGGCTTACCATAGGAGACCCAAATACTTGTGTCCGAATCACCTTTAACCTAAGTGAGTATATGTAACTCCATTGTATAATACACAATATTGCATCGACATAATTCCTATTCGCCTCATGTTCGCTAAGGGAGGAAAATCTCTCGTACGCCTAAACGTAACAATTTAATTTTAAAAAAAACATCCAACGGTCAATGCATGATCAAATAAAAGAATTAATGCAATATTAAGAAAAATAAGGTACTAAACCTGGAAGTTGAACAGAAAATCGTATAGGCTATTGATAACTTGTAGAAATACAAGTTATTATGGCCTTTTAGATAGAATAATGAGAGTAAAACGAGTAGTAAATGTATCAAAATGTATAGCTTCTATTATAAATTCATAAGTATTTGAAAATACACTCTACATAAGTCTTCATGCATGTTTCATCTTGTTTTTAGTATCTAGGATTAATACAAAAAAAGAAACTAGTGAATCGTAGAGGAACTCGCGCAAAGGCTACGCGAGAAGAACCTGTCTGGAAAGTACAACTTCTAGGAGAGGATCCACATCATCACACGTGAAAAGTTAACTAGAAGATAAGAATGGTAGTTGGAGTTGATATGACTTGACAAAGGCTGCATTTAGTCCTGCAATGTTCAAAAGAATAGAAATTTTCCGCTGAAAGTTGCCTATGAAATGACTCCTTCACTACCAAGCAAAGTGTGGAAGGCCGTCTTTGAGTAAAATCAGATGTTTGTATGGATCATCCAGAACCCTAGAGAAGGGCGGAAAGGAGTAGTCTTTACGTCGTCTGTAAAAGTCATTCTCTAGATAGTCGGTAAGTGAAAGCTTGAAGTTAGAATAGAGAAGATTCCATTCTCATTTTTCCTAACTTGTAATGTCCATTTTCACTTTCCATAATTTGTATATTTCTTTGCAATGTATATGTTCATATTGTACATTAACTTAAGATCTATATTCTTTAATATATAGCATGTTTATACTTTTTTAATCCATCATGTCTTTACTGTTCACCTGTCAATGTGTTATCTGTAGTTTAAGTCTGTGATAAGTTCTTGATAATAAGCTTAACTTATAAAGCTTATCGCATTAGTTGAGCTATAGTCATCACTTGGTCAATGTATATCGTCAACTACTCGAGAGAGCAAGTAGCAAGGATATGGCTAACACGCGTAAGGAGGAGCTTTGAGACAAACTCTACCTTGGTGAGATAATTTCCATCATTTGTGTTCTGAAAGGCAAACAAGTATGGGTATTTGGCGCCGAGAGATTGTCACTCTTAAAAGTAAAGTTCTATAAGTAAACTCTTCTAGATAGATCTCGCTTAACCTGATTTAGTCATTTGCATCCTGAGAGGCGAGCTAATGTGATGTTTAAGGCACTTAGAGGTGGTTGCCTTAATCATAAGCTAGTTAACTGAGCTCTATCGCATCAAGGTTGCCGCATGGCTTAATCACCTAGTAACACAGAGATATTCTTTCACTATTCTTTAACACAAGTTCGTACAGACTTCCATCTCATCTCCATCCTTATTCCCCTTTTATAGATTCTCTAGTATAGATAATAGATATAGTTTAAACTTACACTTTACCACACTGTATAGATAATTATTGTATATCGCCTAAATGAAGAGTGAGCCTTAGAATAAGCTTGATATCAATTCCCTATGTTCGACCATGGATTACCCAAGAAACCTATTGTTTCACTTATACTTGGGCAAGCAATAGAAAAACTTGTACTTGTAATTACACGATAAAGAGAGACATAGTGAGCATCTCGCATGCAATGATCATGACCAATGACTTACCGCGTAGATTTAGATATAAACATACACAACACTACACACACTGAGTCCAAAATCAAAACAACCAGTTATATGACTCGAGATTTACTTTTGGTAGCCTTCTTATTGCAGAGTGTAACTTTTCCTTTAAGTGCACCTTGTAAGCT
The DNA here is from genome assembly GCA_037974545.1 of Cucumis variabilis. Taxonomy (NCBI): domain Eukaryota; kingdom Viridiplantae; phylum Streptophyta; class Magnoliopsida; order Cucurbitales; family Cucurbitaceae; genus Cucumis; species Cucumis variabilis. Next base: position 3,876 of record JBBPDI010087342.1, read on the forward strand.
ACCCAACATTTTGGTAAATATCATATGACCCAATCATAACTACAAAAATCTTCCTAGTCATCAGTCAACACCAACATGGTCTAGTGATAGTCCATGTGTTGTCTCCTTTCCTTATCCATCATCGTCAATTTTATGAAATAGAATGTTGACATCTTCACATCATTCTCATCACTTTCAAACTAAAGGTCAGGAAAATCCTTGTCCAACTCAGATCCATTCATGTTCTTTCTATCAGCCAAATATAACCCATAAGCTTAAGAGTTCAATCCAGTTGAAAATCAACTACACATTTGAGTTTAAATCTCAAACCTATGACTATATCAAACTCATCCCAGCCAAAAGATACCTTATTCCCCAATAATTTAAAACTAATGGCGTCTTCCTTATCCTCATGGTCCTCTTTCAATAAAATATAATGACATAGAGGCCTATTAAAAACCAACTTGACATCCAAAAAATGACTAAAGATAGTTTGTCTAAACATGTACAACACCTAGACATTAACTTTTCTTGATATTCGAGACAATTTTAGCCAAATAAAAACAAGTTAAATTAGTTGAAAAGTGATTAGAAGAGCAAAGTTTAGATATCAAAGTCATCTGCCAAACAAAAGAAACACAAGTTGGACAATTGGATACAGAAAAGTACAGAACAAACAGAATCAATATGTTAGTAAATCTTGGGACAAACTAGAAAAATTCTTAACTGATATTGTGCTTTTTCATGAAGAACTCAAAATTAGCATTGGGTGCTATAAGATTAAGGTTTCCATGTCTATTTGTATAAAATCTCAAGGCATTCTCGGTCCACAGATACCTTAAGCTTTAAACACAATGGCATTAACTCATGGTCAACCAAATCTCGAAACACCTTCACTAAATCTTAGTGCAAATTCATACAATCTCGATCGAGATTCAACACAAAATATTTCTGCGTGCAATGTAGAAATGTTAAGAAAGTCATTCCAAAGTAAATGAAAGAAAACTTAAAATATACTCTAATCCAAACTTCAAAATCCAAATTCTCAGATATCACAAATAACTTCTACAAATCCTAACATTTCATATCAAAATTAAAATTTCAAACTAAACACAATAAATGGTGAAATACATTTGCAAAATGGAGCTTAATGTATAGGATAAATGTTTGAAGGTCGCATATCACAAATGACAAAATTGATTTTTGAAAGAATATGAGTCACAAATGACAAAATTGATTTTTGAAAGAATATGAGGTAGAACTCAGGTAAAGTGAAGACCTAATTTGGTTTTTGCAAGATGAAGAGTTTTTTCAAACATAGGTAATATTGTCATTTCATATTATTTGGTGATAGCTTGTAGAAATACAAGTTATTATGGCCTTTTAGGTAAAACAATGGAGTTAAAATGCAAGATAAAGGACAAAAACGTGTAGCTTTTGTTGCAAATTTATAAAGTTAAGATAATGCAACTTACATAAGTAACCATGCCTGATTAACTATGTTTTTAAGTGTTTTTAAACGCATGATGATGAAAAGAAGAAATGATGCGAATCATAGAAGAATACATTCAAGGACTTAGCAATAATAAGTTGTCTGGCAATCCGAATCGTGAAGCATTCTGACAATAATTCATAACGCATGGTGATTCGCTAAAAACAAAAGTGGTAGTTGGAGTTGATGTGACACAAAACAACTACTTTCGACGCTGACCATTACAGAGGGTAAGGAATTTGTGCAGCAGGACATAATTATTCTGTCGTCCAAAGATGCCTATATGTCACACCCCGATCCGTAAGACAACCAAAATGCAGGAAGTAGAGCAAAAATGATGGGATTTAGCTTAAACTTTGCTATTGGTCTTATCTCTGATCTTATTCCTAACTCCTTTTAAACTATTAAGTGATAAAGATAACGTAACACATCGGGAGTTATAACTTAACTTTATTAATAACAAGTGTTTGATACATAAATACAACACCTTGACCAAATAAATGATGCTTAACTATTTTCAAAATGTCTAGAGTCATCTCGCCGCAAAACCTTCAACTATCTTCTCTACTTAGCCTAAACCCTGATCCTAGAAGATGAGATTTTTAAAACGTAAGTCTAAAAGACTTAGTGATGTTTTATGAAATCCTTTTCGCAATGCTTTTTAATAAATCCTTTTTGCCAAAGCATAAATTCCAACATAAATCAGTTAATTCATTTCGCAAAACATATCAAAACGTATGTAATTATTTTTACAATAAAGTTAGATCAACTCGTGAATCACATTAATATTCATTTCACATAAACACTCATTAGTCAATTATTCTTTTTGCCAAGAACCTCGAATCATTTTCTACACTTGGTCGGTCTCATTACCTCACATTTAGACTAATGTATCAACAACATCAGAGAACATACAAATTCATCCTTGTTGCTCAGACCACTAAGCTTTTTATGCTTATTTCAATGCATAAGCCAACTTCTTATCACCATGTAGTCCCGTATACCCCATGATGACCTTGACTCTTTATGTGCACATAAAAGTTAGCATCATCTCAAAGAAACATATAATGGTTTGAAAACCATTTTATAGTATTGAAATCATAGTCATGCTTGAAAATATATAAATTTTTCATGAAAATCTCTTTTGAAACACTTCTCGTTTGAATTCTTCATTCAAATCAGTAAAGAGAAATTATAATAAAGTTTTTAACATAAATTCATTTGAGAGAAAACACTCACAAAACTTTGAAAGAAAAGCACTCACCACATATTACCAAAGATCCTCATCTTCCTTCTCTTTTCGCGAAGCCTTCTCGCAGAACAAACCACAACACTTAACACTCTATTTTTCTTCTTTTTGCCAAAGAAAAACAACAATATTTTAGCTCTACTCTTTTTTTTTTAATAAAATCTTTGTGTTTACTTAATAACCAAGTCCTTTATTTATAGAGCCCTTAAACTATTTTAGTCATGCTTAAACTCTTCTCAGTTCACCAGCTTCTACTTAAAACTTTACACGTGTAAATTTAATATTTAATCCAACCATGCTTAAATTCTTAATCTTACACGTTAACCTCTATCAAATCAGGTTTGACATTTTCTTTGCAAGACCTTTCTTCTCGCCTAACTCTATATTGTGAATAACTTTATCGTGTGGTTATATTTTTACTACAAAAAATCTTTCTTGCAAATTAACCAACTTTTACTCGCATAGAACTCTTATTACAAACTTAAACTTCAAGGCTTCCTCGCAGACTTCTTCTCTGCGAAACAATTGGTTCTTCTCGCGAAGACTACCCAAAACGCCTAGTCTAACACTTAGTCAAAACTTTCACTTCTTAACTTAAGCGAAGACTCTTTCTTTTGAGAGCGTTTAGACTTATAGGTTCTACCGCAAATCCTTCTTTTCTCAAAACTTCCTCACGAATTAACTTCTTAATCGCAAAAATTATACTTAACCATAAAAGATTTTATCGCTTAATCCTTTCAGCGGATTTATTCAAACGTTAATTTTTTAATACTTAGCCGAATTTTACTTTTTAACATGAAGTCTTATTTCAAAACTCCCCTTCTTATCAAAGACACAAATTTTTAAAACACTTAACCAGATTTTAAATTCTTATACTCAAATTAGAAAAAGGGTCTTATATTATAAATATCTCCAACTCCACCATGTAAAAAGGGGTCAATGGAAGGGAAGTTTTAAACCTTTTCCCATTCTGTAGAAGTTTTCCTACTTTCACATTTTCTCTAATCAACTTCTAGGTGAGAGCTTAGAGAGAGAAGCTCACAAACCATTTCTTTAACTTGTAAAAGAGCTAAGGAATGCATACTAATGCATTCTGCTGCTTGACACATTTCTTGACTTTCCATTTTTGTATCTTTTAATGTATTGTTTGAGTGTTATTATTCTCACGACCAAGAGACTTACATTAATCAATACAATGTATATTTATCATCACTGTCATCCTCTTATTTCTTACTATTCATCTTGTTGAAGTATTGTAAGTAGTTTAAGTCTGTGTTATGTACTTGATAAGGGTTCTTTAATTATAAGACTCCTCATGTTTAGTTTGAGCTTAATCCTAAATCCTGATTCTCTTCGAGAGAAGGAATCAAGCATTGGTCGCCGCTACTCGAGAGTATAAGTAGCAAAGATCTTAATAAACACGTGCAGAAAGGAGTTCGAAAACCAACTTAATTATGGCATTGTGCTTCCATCATTTGTGTCCCAAAAGAAGAACAAGTATGTCGTTTAGGCATCGAGAGGTTGTTTGCCTTAATTAGAGAGGAAATGTGATGCTTATAAGTAAGAAGACCTAGATATATATTGTGTGATTTATCTTCATCATTTGTGTCCCAAAAGAAGAACAAGTCATGTGGTATTTAGGTGCAAAAAGGTTGCTGCCTTAATTAGAAGATGGTTAAATGATCTATATCACATCAAGACATCTCGTATTGCTTAAATCGTCTACAACGCGTAGAATTTCCTACACTTTATCTAATGAAAGTTAGTTCACATTTCATAATCCTTCCATTCCATTCTACCTTCTACAGAACCCCTTGGTGTAAATAATAGGATTAGAATGCATGTACATTTATACTGTATAGATTTATATCGCTTGAAGTTGAAATAGGCGTTGTAACTAAGATTGATAAAAAAAATTCTCTCTGTTCAACCTTGGCTTACCAAGGAAACCTTTCACTTCGCTTATACTTGGACAAACGAGAGGAAAACTTGTACTCAATACAGACTAAGTGTGTAGAAGTAACAGCACATAGGTAGGATGTGTACCTTTTATAACACGATCCTCCTCTAGAGGCAAAGTTAACACATTTTATCGCATAACATTGTTTCCTTATGTAACATAATTGCAAATATAGTACCTTAAATAAAAAATCAACGAAGTTATTATTAAATAGATGAGAGACGTGGTAACCAAATCGCATGTTTCATCTCGCATGTGATCTGCAAAGAGAATAACGTAAAAATAATCCAACAAGTTTTTGGCGTCGTTGTCGAGAAATTTGTTTATCAAATTAGATATAATGTTTTACTTTGATTTAAGAAAAATGCTCAACTTGTGTTTAATTGTGTGTTTAACCAAAGAATGCATGTACGAGTTTATAAGCACCAAAGACATTCGCGAGCATAAACTTGACCTAGAAATTGAGTGCATCTTTCAGTGAGAACATGAGGAACCGCGAAGCGCATTCAACTACAGCAAGACATAGAAGGTCCCTGAAACGCCTGAAGTAGATAATTTTTCATCCTCTTATGTGGAGGATATTTCTTAAGGGGTCATCAAAGGGTTTGCTCAATTGACGCAATGAGACACCTGGTCATCACTAGCTATGGGAGGAGTGGACCAAACGATCATCTACAACATGGGAGAAATCTATCAAACTCCTCCATGGGAAACATTACAAAGAATGGACACGTAGTCAAAGAGTGAGATAGCATGTTGTTGTAGAATTAAAAGGGAAATTGCATAAGATGACAATTTTATTTTATATATGTCATCAACTTTTAAAATATTGTAAATATGGCCATATCTTAAAAATGGCTAAAATCATCGTAATTGTTGAGATTTGGTATGTGGTATTTGATTTTTATTCCAAAACTACCCTCATAATTAAAATCACGTTAAATAAAAATACTAAAAGAATTGAATCTTCCTCCCCCCTCCTCTTTATTTGTCAGCAATCTTCTCTCTTCTTCTTTGTGAACCAACCCTGGAATAGCATTTAAGATTTCCTTAAATTCAAAATTTCTCTAATTCATGTTTACGCGCATTAAGACAACATCGTGCTGGTTTCAATTTGTTTCAATTTCTTTTGCCTATAATTTGTACTCATGATAACAAGTTTGTTTTTGAAATTAACCTCTTAATAGTTTTGATTTTCCCGACTATATATTTCTTGAAGTCGTACTTGAATTTCGCTCTTGCCTGAAAATATACTAAAAGTTATGATGTTTTTTTCTTTAACACCAATTTTCTCTCTTTCTATGTGAATGACAATGGACCCTAAAAATTATGAACATGATGAACTTATTTGAAAATTAAGTCAAGTGGTGTTGCTAGAAATTTTAAATGCTCCCTCTGACAACCTTTGCAGCACCTGCAGAAATCTCGAGACCTTTATCTGTTTTGCTCTGTTTCTTGCAAGGTTTTATTTTTATAAATTATGAACTGGGTTTTGTTTAAATTTGTCTTTTTAATTATGAGTTTTTCTTTTTATGTTTAAATCGATTTGCTGAAGAGAAATGGAGATTACAAAATGTTGTTAGATTTGTGTTTCTTTCCAATTTCCAAACCAATAACCTTCTTTACACGCATGTGGGTTTACGCGATAAGACTACTAGACGAGCTAGAAATATTATAATAATGCTTAATGCGTCAAAATCATCTTGCGAAGTTTATCTGGTAGGAAAAGCCCATGACCTTTTTAGGGTTTAGGATTTTGAAGTGTTTTTTATTTAAAATTCAAAAAATGGGGAAATGGTGAACCGCCTCATAAGTCCAAACGACGGTGTCAGATATCACATTGTTTTTAAAGTATGTAGTAGTTGCAATTATCCCTTTAAATTTTTATTAGTAACAATTGGACTCTTAAATATTTAAATGTGTTAGAATTGGACTCTCAAGCTTACAATACCGGTAAAAGTTGAACCCACAAATGATGAAAATTAAATCCCCAAACTTACATAATCAATATAATTTATACATCTATACAAGTTTGTGGGTCCACTTTCAAAATTTGGATATGTTTGAGAGCCTAATTTTTAATTTTGAAAGTTTTAAGGGTATAATTGCAACGACTATTATACTTTAGGGGTGATTTTTGCAATTTTTCCTTAAATAAACCAATAAATTACAATAATAATATAAAATTTGTTGAAATTTATATACTAAAACTCATAGCTTATAGTCTAAAATTATATTCTATTCAATAAAGTGGTTATTAAAGACTTATTAGTGAAAATTAAATACTATATAATTAGAATCTCATAAACTAAAGTCCCGAGACTATTTAGCTAGTGTAGACTTAACTTTATGTAGAGACTAAACATAGATAAAGTTTGAGTATATAGTCTAAACAGTCTATAGTATATGAATAAGGTTGGAGGCCTTATTTTAGAGACACCATAAATGCAACTCACTTTGTAGTTAGTACAAACGATGTGATCATAAATCGTTCATGTGGAGACATGAAAGTGGGGGCATCATATGTAAAGAGTTTACATAAGACTAGAATCATGAAACAGTCACTTTTAGGTTATAACATCATTGACGGTATAAAACTGACTATTTCGATTATTGATGATTCAGGTAACTTAATCTAAATTCTGAGCTAGTTACAAACTTCTGTTCATACAAAGTTATCTTTAGATCTACATAAGTGAGAGCAGCTCGATAACGCTAGCCCGATAAGCCTCAAATTTCAATGGTAAGATCGAGTGGATGACTAGAAACATATGGTGCAAGACGGAATAAGCCTTCAATTTTAGGGCTAAGATTGGATGGATGGCTAGGGAATATGGTGCAATATGGAATTCATCCTTACCCGCTTTAGGGTTAGTAAATAGATTGAATTTAAGTATCGGATAAGGGATCTCACCTTCTCATTGGCCTGCGAAGGATTCAGTTTATAGGTTATCATTCCTAAAGATTAAGAGGAAGATTTTTTTATGGATAACCAACCTCTCAAGCCTTTCATAGATGATGGCTTGCTGTGTTAAGCCACATTCCATTTTTCAAATAGTAAACAGAACTTTCCATAATTAAACTATTTTTCTTGAGTCAATCAAATCTTCTATGGAAAATGGCTAATTTTTATGGTAGCTTTGTCATCAAAGAAGGGGTTAATGGTAATCTTCACTCCAAGCAGATCCTTTGAGAACCTTGTAATTTCGTTCTAGTCATCGTAAACAAATAGTCTTGTTATGATCCACAAGTTATTAAAATCTCCTTAAGTACCTCATCGCATTTTCTTACCCAATAATGATGCGTATTCAAGTTTTCGAGGTGAGAAGTAGAGTGTTGATCTTGGTCAAACTCACTCTTCAGAAGCCTATGTCTTGATGCTCTGTTTTTTGAAATGTAAAACAGAGGAGTTAATTGATTCATGAGACCACCTTGTCCACGTAGCTTGAGCTCGGTTGATTTTGATGATTAAAGTGACCAGGAGTATGAGGTAATTTTCATTGCCATGACTGGTATTCATGTTTCATCAAGAAGGTTTTCATCAATTTCAGGAACGATATCCAGCCTTATTTCGTAGTCCCTGAAAATACGTGAATGAAAGAGAGATGCTCAGAGAAGCCTCGCGTGATGTCACGATCGCAATCTTTAAAACACAAAACGGACGATTATGCGACAATTGTTCTACTTAGTCAACAAGACAGTCGATCAAAATCCAAAAATCGCGAACAAACTGCGGTATGATGTAGCCTCCCTTCACATTCTTGAGAAAATTGTTTTATAAAATGTGAGAGATAAATTCATTGAAAATATCATAAAAGTAAGCATTGAAGACCGTTAGTTGCAAAGAAAGTTTTGATTACAAATAATGCAATAAGGTTTGGTCAGGAATTCAACTACTATGTCTCCTCTATAATACATTTTGAACATTTTTAGCTTTGACAGACTTGCATATGGAAATGCTGAAATGTCACACCCCAAGTCGACAACATAAAAAGAAAAATAGTAAGAAACTAAGTACGAAACATAAAGACAAAGTAATTTGAGAGTATTTGGACATGCGACCATAGGCAAAAAATGTCCTGAACAAGCATGCTCGTGACACATGACGCATCTTAGAATCCATCCCGAGGGACATTTGA
>JBBPDI010087361.1:0-28822 GCA_037974545.1 Cucumis variabilis
TTATAACACTTTTCAAACGCTATACACAACGCTATAAAATGTCTTTTATAGCATCTTCCAATTGTTCTTGAAAACGCTATTGAAATATTTTGATAACGACAATCCAACGTAATAATAAACGCTATCACAATGTTTTAATAGCATTTTTGCTCACGTTATAAAAAGCTTTAATAGCATCATATATGCGCTACCAATGGTAACATGATAATAGCATTTCGCATAGCGTTGGACAAACGCTATGAAAAGTCATAGACTTTCAATAACATCGGCTACGACAGCGTTTCAGCAGCGTTATTGAAAATCAACGATAGCGTTTTTTGATGCTATCGAAACTAATATTTCTTGTAGTGATTACACTCTCAAGGCTTATTCCTACTTTAAAATCACGAAAAAAATGAAGAAATTTTGGAAATTTGGCAAATAATTACAAATTTGCCATTGAAAATTAAAGGAAAAAATAAAAATGCGTTGGTTGGGATTCGAACTCAGGTAGCTGAGAGGTGCACACGAGGAGCTTACGTCACATGTCGCACGGAGATAGGCTGAGATGGGAAGACACGGATTGAAGGCTCAAATGAGATGATTAATTTGTGCGTGAGGGGAGACTCAAAATTGTGATCTGAGGGACGCACGCGTGGATAAGACAAAACGATGTTGTTTTTGCCTTAAGAAATCTAAATTAAAAATGCATCTAGTAAGGTTCAAACTCATGACCTCGAGGCTAGGCATGCACAAGTAAGGGGCTGACACGTGTCAGTCTTCTTCAATATTTATCAAAATGCCCATGTTAAATTTGCCCGTTCTTCTTTGTTTGAACTCTAAATTAGGTGATTTTTATATTGTTGGGTTCGTATTGAAGTCTACTTTCATATTCTGTATAAAAATATAAAAATAGTAAACATATGTATGATAAGGATTGAGAATAGACTATCTTTAAAAGGGTCAATATTTGTCCCATCATGTACTTCCCAAAACTTCTTCAATACATGTCATTTCTTATGTTGGCCTCCTCAAATATGCATTCGGTTTCTTTGCTACATAAACCCATACTCTAACTGCATGTGGACCAATAGGAACATGGTGAACCAAAGTAGCATGATCATTAGAAGGCCATCTTCCTTCTGCAACAATCTCTCCTAAGCCATACCAATCTAATAACTTGCACTTAATTTGAGTCTTGTTATTGATACTCTGTCAAAAAATAAATATGAGATACTAGAATAAGAAAATAATGACATCATAAACAATTTTCATCCTTAAATAAATTTCACGATGGAGAAGACATTGGACAAGTTGGAGGAATATTTATTCGCTTAAGCACACTTGCAGTAGCATTTGAAAGCTCCTTACTTGGTTCAGACTATGATAATCTCATACGAAACCAAAAATATAGTTAACTACTAATAGAAAAAAAAAAGGAATCTAAGTAAAAGAAAAAAAAACATGTTCTTTAAATAAGATGACATAAGCGCTTTCGTTTCTATCATTTCCTCTTTAATTGATTTCATTTCAATCATTTCTTCCTTCATCTTCAAATATTCTTTTTCAAGTACCTTATACTTGTGATCTTGTTGAGATAAAAGAGATAGTTTTGAATAGGTCACACCAAATCCAAATCCTCTTACATGACCACGGTCAGGGCCAAGAACTTTACTCAATGCATCATCAACCATGTTAGTAGTTGAAATTGTCGTGGTAGCCTCAGTTTGTTCAATGCGCTCCTAGCAACAAACAATATATAAACCCAGTATTCCAAAGCAACAAGAAACATCTAACAAGTAAACTAACAAAGTACAATATCCCAACCACTTTCAATGAGAAAAAAAAGATTGTAAAGTCTAAGTCCATCTTACTTTCACATACTATACACATATGTATAATTAAAAATATTAAACAAGAGCAACAAGAAACATCAAATACATAAAGACTAAATCTCAACCCACCCACCCCCCGATACCAAACTTAGTACCCTACCCTTCCATGTAACTACTTCAACAAAGTACAATACATCAACCACTTTCAAAGAGAAAGAAAGATTGTAAAGTCTAAGGCCATCTTACTTTCACATACTTTGCACATATGTAGCTAAAATATACACCCAAAAACATCCAACAATAAACATCAAATGCATAAATACTAAGTCTCAACCCCATCCCTCACATACCAAACTTGTAATCCTACCCTTCAACGCAGTTGCTTCAACAAAGTATAATATATCAACCACTTTCAAAGAGAAAGAAAGATTGTAAATTCTAAGGGTCATCTTACTTTCACATACCTTGCACATATGTAGCTAAAATATCCCCCCCCCCCACATACCAAACTTATTATCCTACCATTCAACATAATTGCTTCAACAAAGTACAATATATCAACCCCTTTCAAAGAGAAAGAAAGATTATAAAGTCTTAGGGTCATTTTACTTTCACATACTTTGCACATATGTAGCTAAAATATACGAGACACATCAAATGCATAAATACTAAATCTCAACCTCCCCTCCCTCACATACCAAACTTGTTATCATACATTTCAACGTAATTGCTCTAACAAAGTATAATATATCAACAACTTTCAAAGAGAAAGAAAGATTGTAAAGTCTTAGGGTCATCTTACTTTCACATACTTTGCACATATGTAGCTAAATATACAAGAAACATCAAATGCATAAATACTAAATCTCAACCCCCTCCCCACATACCAAACTTGTTATCCTACCCTTTAACGTAATTGCTTCAACAAAGTACAATATATTAACCACTTTCAAAGAGAAAGAAAGATTGTAAAGTCTTAGGGTCATCTTACTTTCACATACTTTGCACATATGTAGCTAAAATATACAAGAAACATCAAATTCATAAACACTAAATCTCAACCCCCCCTCCAATATGAAACTTGGTACCCTACCCTTCAATGTAACTACTTGAACAAAGTAAACATCCATCGAGAAACATCAAATGTATGAATACTAGATCCAACCCCCCTTCTCCCCCATCATACCAAATTTGTTATCCTACCCTTCAACGTAATGTATCAACAAAGTACAAGAGAAAGAAAGATTGTAAAGTCGAAGGTCATCTTAGTTTCACATACTCTACACATATGTAGTTAAAAACATTCAACAATAAACATCCAAAAAGAAACATCAAATGCATAAATACTAAATCTCAACCCCCCCCCCCCCCACATATCAAACTTGTTATCCTATCCTTCAATGTAATTGATTCAACAAAGTACAATATATCAACCACTTTTAAAATGAGATTTAGAAAGAAATGTGGAAAGTCTAAGGCCAATTGCTTCAACAAAGTACAATAGATCAACCAATAAGGTTAATTACTTCAAGAAACATCAAATGCATAAAGACTTATTCTCAACGCCCCTCCCCCAAGAATGTAAAGTCTAAGGCCAATGCATAAAAACATAATCTCAACCCCCAACAAAAAGATGTCTAATTATAAACTTTTTCAAACCCTCCTTAAGAAAACATATGAGTGTCTCGGTAACTTGTGCATTCACCGATTGTCCATCCTTACTTTTGTGTGCTTTAGTCCATAATGCAACCTTTTTGATCGAATTTGGATCTGAACAACTTTTTCTCTACAAAATGAGATTTATACAATGTAACCACATATACGATATGGAAGCAAAATTGAAGTATAGTAATAAACTTTATTATCTCTTCAGCCAAACGAGCATACTCTTTTCTACTACATGTATGTGGGAGTTGTTTTTTCTTCATGGCTTTGCACTTTTCACTTCATCCACTCAAATAAAAAAAAATTCAATATTCATACAAGTTAATAATAGAAAAATGTAAATGTTTTGAAGTAGACATTTATACACCCTGAAGTTTGCACTAGTCTTCTCACTTACAAAGTCCATCCAATCATCAACAAATTGCAAGCTATCAAGCATTAGCTTCAAAATTACATCCTTTGTTGGGGCATCTCAAATTTGTTTTACTAAACAATATTTTCCAACCCTCCATAATCTACCAATCTTTTGGAAGAAAAGTTTTTTTTTGTCAATCTTCCACATTGTACCTTGACTAAAGTATAAAATAGTTAGACATCAAATGTAATGAACTTATTAGAAAAAAAGAAATGTGTCTTCTATCTAAGCTATGTAAGGGAAATAAAGTAACTTAATAGCTAGATGGATTTCCATAAAACTACTTTCAATCTTGTTAGTAGTTTTAGCCAATTCTCAAGATTCACTGGTATAACCTCTCTCACTAGTGGTCCAAGAAAAGAAGCCAATCCTACCGATTTATCCCCAATAGGTTGTCCATATTCGTTGAAAACAAGGTTCACTCTTGATTCTTTTTCAACTGCTATTGTCTTCAGTTTTTTAGGTCCTCTTGTTTTTTTGGCAAAGTCATCGTTTCAAATGGGGGTTCTTCTTTGACAACATGATCTTCTATTGTCTTTTCATTAGGCAAAGTCGTTGTTTCAAATGGAGGTTCTTCAAATCCATTTACATTAGAAGTTGTTACTTGCCTACGAATTGCTAATCTTGTTCTAGCTGTTGGTGAGTCTAATGTAGGATTACCTTCAACTGTATTCTCATTAGGCTTGGGTGATAAACATCAAGGATGGACACCAGTAGGAGAACCTTCCATGGTCTTCTCATTTGAAAGAACAAAACTATCAGTAATAAGCTTCCTTCGTGTAGACCTTCTCTTTCCTTTGACTTTTAATTCTATGGTATCTTGTAAACCTCTCTCCATTTCAACCTAAAAGCATCGATATTAACAAATAATCAACAAGCATCATTTTCTAATATAAATATTTATCATCCCTTGTGTTTTCACCATGATGGAGGTGGCTTATCCAACAACATACGCATAGATATTGATATGAAGTTGTGTAAAAGTATTTATGAATGAAGTAAATTTGTAGTAAATAACTAAAATTAAAATGATATTCATCTATAGAGATTCAATCGTTTACAAAATAAAAGCTTTTAGTACAGAATAATCATATAGACAAACGCTCTTATGTAGTGCATCAAACTACTTCTCAAATGAAAACACCTTCACAATCTTGTCTTGCATAAGCTCATCCCTTTCATCAACATCTCCAACCGCACTACATATGTTTTCATTACTGAATGAAGTATCATCATAATTCTCATCGTATATTTCCAAGTTGTGAAACCCTCTCAGTGGTGCTTTTAATACAACATACCAATTTGAAGTGTCATTTTCTCTAGCATAAAACACTTGTTTGGCTTCGGAGGCAAATATGAAAGGTTCTCGTACAAACTTGCTTATTTTGATGTAAGTTAACAAGAGTGAATCCTTCCTTAACTTTTACTCCATTGCGAACATTTGCCCAATCACATTTGAAGATTGGAAGCTAGTAGACATAATAGTCTAACAAGATGATTTCTTGTACACTCCATAATAAGTAACTACATCCATAACTTGAGATTTAACTTTAGCACTAGATCTACATAATGTTGTAGCATCTACAGCAACACCACTGTTATGAGTTGATTTTTCAACATTCTTTGTGTGAAATCGTTTTTCAGTTATGATGTATCCAGTATAAGACATTGCATTCTTTCTTGATCCATTCGCAAGCCATTTTAACAAGTCAAAGTAACCTTCAACGGATGAATCTAATTCAATCTGATAAGAATAGACATATCTACTTGTTAGTTAAGGTATCTTACAATTTTATATCTCCATTGTTCGATAGGATGTTTACAAATTAATTAGTATCACCTTAGACTTCAACCACGATGAAATTTTTTCTATATGAATCTTCCAAAGTAGATTGGAATCTTTTTCTAGTCTCCTATCTAAAACCATAAGCTCATTCATATGCATCCTGTCTAAATAAACTATCATTAAATAATAGACTTAAATTACAATAAGATATATTGTTTAAGGTTATATCTCACTCTATAAATGGTTCCACCTCCGATGTGTTGAATAAGACATATCGATGTGCATTCTCAAGTACATCATCAAATAGTTCAACTGAAGTTCCAGAAGATATAGGACGACCCTCTAAGATGACATCGTTTTAGTATTCTTCATTACGTTGTTGACCATTCACCACTTCAACTGATTGTTTAAAATACTTGTTTGAAAAGTCAGCACATTCATCAGCTAAGTAACATATTGCAATGCGGACTGGTCGTGCTTTGTTTCATACATAATCTTTCAATACCTTCATGTATCTAAAATAAATGTTATTAGTACACGAAAAACTATAATTATCAATAGACCAAAGACACGTACCTTTCAAATGAGTACATCCAACAAAATTGAACCGATCCACATATGCAGGCTTTGCGACCCAGATGAATTACCAAATGTGTCATTATATCAAAAAATGACGGAGGAAAGTACCTTTCAAAAAGATATGAAATGTCCACCACTTCCTTTTCAAGATCCAACATAACCTCTCTATCAACTATACATTGGCAAAGTCTATTGAAATATGAGCATAGCCTGTATGTTGCATGTCTTGGACATTTTAGAATCAAGCCTCTAAGCACCATAGATAAAAGTTGTTGCATCAACACATGATAATCATGAGACTTCAACCCCATCACTTTGCATTCATCTAATGATACACACTTTGAAATGTTTGAACTGTATCCGTCAATCAACTTCAGCTTGTACAACCTTGAACAAAATAATTTCTTCTCAGACTTCGACAATGTGTGTGGAGCAGGAGGTTGATATGTTCTTCCTCCACAGTCTTGAGGATACAGGTCGGGACAAATTTTTAAAAGTTGTAAGTCTTTTCTTGCATTAATTCCATCTTTTGGCTTTCCATTTATATCTAATAATGTACCTATAATGCTCTCACATACATTCCTCTCCACATGCATGACATCCAAGTTGTGTCATATTGGTAATTCCTAGACAATCAAAGTTTGAAATCGTTTATGACGTAGTTCGAACCATAATAATTTGAAATATAATAAGATACATCATAAACTTCAAGTTTGTTTACCTTTCAATATGGCAGATTGAAGAAAATCGATCAATTCTTCCACCTTCGATTTGACGATTCTTTATGACTTTTGCTATTTTCTTTTCATGATTTTCCCAATAATTATCAAAACTTTCAAGTTGGAAATTGCACTACTTGTAGCTATTTTGGGAGGTAACTCTTCTTCTATTTTACCGCCAAACCGTGCCTTTTTTCTTTGATATGGATGAGCCCTTGACAAGAATGGTCTATGACCCATATATGCAAATTTTTTACTATGTTTCAACCAATAAGAGTGAGTATTATCTTCACATGTTGGGCATGCATGTTTACCTTTTGTAGTGCATCTGGCAAGATTTTCATATGATGGAAAATCATTTATAGTCCACATAAGAATTGACCTCAACTTGAAATGAGTGTTACCTATAATATCATAAACTTGTATTCCTTTCCATAAAAGTTATAAATCTTCCACAAGGGGTTATAGATATACATCAATATTATTTTCGGGTTGTCTAGGACCAGGAATCAACAGTGTCAACATTATGTTTGTCTTTTTCATGCATAACCAAGGAGGAAGATTGTAACTAACAAGCATGATCGGCCAACTATATGGACTACTTAAATTGGAGAATGGGTTAAACCTATTTGTAGCAAGGTTCAACCTAAGATGACGTGGATCCATAGAAAACTTGGGCCATTTTTTATCAATGGTTTCCCATCCAATAGAGTCAACTGAATGTTTGATCTTTCCATCAATACTTTTATGGCTTCAACGGCAACGTAAATTTTCACTAACTTCCTTTATTTTAAACATCCGTTTAAGTCATGGAATGATAGGAAAGTATCTCAATACCTTGGCGAGCATACCTTGTTTGATTTGGTTTGTTAGTTCATCAATCTTCCATCTTGAACTCGCACAATGAGGACAACTTTCTAACTTTTCATTCTGATTTCTAAATAGGCAACAATCTTTAAGACATGCATGAATTTTTTGATAGCCTAAATCAAATTCCTTATATAATTGTCTAACTTCATAAATAGATCTTGAAATAACATTGTCCATTATTGGGAGCATGTCATGCAAAAGCCCCAAAAGGCTAGTGAAGCTTGTATCTGACCAACAATTAAAAGTTTTCAGTTTGTATAATACTACAATTACTGACATCTTTGTATACTTCATACAACTACCATACAATGGCGTATTTGCCTCTTCAACCTTTTGAGAAAAAATATTTTCCTTCCTTGATGTAGAATGGTCATGAATCCTCTTCCCCCATATATGTGCGCTCATAGAAGTTCTTTGCTTCAAACATAAAACTATCATCCACTTCATTCTCAACTTCATCTCCTTCGCATACTTCTCCATGGTAGTACCAAAAGTTATATGTAGGGTCCATTCCCTTAACCAAGTAAATCACAATGCCTCATGTTTCTACAGTCTTTACATGGACACAAAAATTCATTCACATTTGGCTTCATTTTCTTCACTTCTTGCAGAAAATTCCATGCTTCTTATATATACTCACTAGTAGCACTATTAAATAAAGTTAATTTAGGTAAATATGGATTAAAGGTTAACTCTATATTAAGAGTTAATTACTTTCATACTGATTCAAATGTACCCAATCTTTGTTGAACATTTTTGAGATGTTGATAATCTTAATTGGATGACCAGTTCAATCTCACAAGCACCTAATTTCAGGTAATTTTCTACAATCTTTATTTGTGGCTGCATCTTTCAACTTGAATCTTACAAGCACCTAATTTCAAGTAAATTTTCAATTCTTTTTAATTCTTTATATTAATAAATTTTTGGGTTTTTAATTAAGGCAGATCTTTGATTCACTTGAGACAATCCTATAAAAATAATGAAATAACTTATAGTGACCACATATTTTTAGAGAATCTGAAAACCAGAAGACAAGAAAGGGAAAGGATTGAAGGCAACTAAGAAACCCGAAAGAAAGAATGGCTTTTTAAAAACAGAAGTTGAAAAACTAAAATGATCAAATCAAAACCCTCACACTAAACAAAGAAGAGAACTAAAAAAAATGAAAGAATGTATTGTTAACAAAGAAAAGGATAGAACCACCGAAGTTGAAAGAGATGAAACACCAACAATTATTTTAAGGAAAGAAACGCAAACTTTCTAGAGAACCCAGTTTGAGGAAAAGTAAACGGAAACAACTTCACAATGCATAAATGCAAAATAGAGCGAAAGCGAACAAGTTTAAGGAATATTTTTTAGGATAAAATAATTGAATAATGTAAAAGAAGATTATGAGATGGATAAGAAACTTAAAACAAGAACAACCCATATCCCATTTGACCAAAAGAAAAATGCTATGAAATGGGGAACATAGATTACAAACTTGAAACAAGTTTTTAGAAAGAAATATGAAAATAGAGTGAAAGATGTTAAGAAATAAAACAGAAGCATTTAAGCAATGAGCAATTCGATCCCATTCTACCATAATCTAATATGTTTTATTAACACAGCAGAAACATTTAAGGGCATCATTCATTTATATTTATAGGGATCTCATAGTTATTCTCACTTACGATTTTATTGTTGGTTATAAAATTTTAACCTGAAAATTGTTTGTAGTTCCAACCATTGTAAGAACTAAGATTTTTCTTTTCTAGTCCTCAACTCCTTGCCTATGTGGAACTGTTATGGAGGCCATAACCTTAAACTCTAAAATACATTTTTTTTCAGTAAATAGACATTAGCACAGAAACTGCAAGTATATGTCAATAGTTGCTACAATAATGTGTACTCTTTCTACATCACATTCATTTGTATTGAAGGCCAAGTATGCAAGAAAGAAAATTCAAGTGTGCAAAAGCATAAAAGTTAGATGGTATTTACCTTGTTATTGATGCAAAAAGATATTCAATAGAGGTCAACAGAAGATGTGGAATTTAAAATCTACATTATGGTAGAAAAATTATTTGGGTCAATAGTTATATTTCAGAGTTTGGAATGATGAAAAGAGTTTATATACTGATACTAATATTCTCAATGCTCTCACCATAAAAACGATGTAGAAGAAAGAAAAAACCATGTGGACGTAGTGAGAGATCTGATGAAACCAAGAGATTGAATCCAA
Source organism: Cucumis variabilis (assembly GCA_037974545.1). NCBI lineage: Eukaryota > Viridiplantae > Streptophyta > Magnoliopsida > Cucurbitales > Cucurbitaceae > Cucumis > Cucumis variabilis. The sequence goes on from JBBPDI010087361.1 coordinate 10,076, forward strand.
AAACTTAAATACTCTTGGGAAATCAACGATGGATGAACAGAGACAATGACGGCTGATGGAGAGACTATGAAAGTGCAGTCGTGACAGAGACAACAACGGAGAGATGGATGAACAGTTTAGTCGTTGGTTGAACGGCAATAGTGAGAGGGAAAAGGAAGTGTAGTCGCCGTTTAAGAGAAGGATGGGTTTCTTAGTGTGGGTATCGTGCGAAGAAAGATGAAATGTGAGGCTCCAAGGGGGGGGATAAAATAATGAATTTCTATTTTCCACTTTTTTTTTTCAATAGTCCAATTTAAAATGGGCTATCTTCCAAGGATATTAAAAGCCCTATTTATTTCTTGTATTGTTTACCTGGGTGATCCAAAGTTGAACATAGGGAATTGTGATATAACTCACGAAGCCATCTTATGTTTAATGCAAACTCCTTTCAGAGTCTTGGACGCCACATTTGGTTTCCTCAATGACTAAGATTGACTAAATGGTTTATATCTAATAATACTCATTTACTCTACTTAGAGTGCTCACATTTAAGGACACAAAACTGCTCGACATCTTAGTCCACACTTGTTCGCCTTTCGGGATACAAATGAAGGAAGTCCTCTCGCAAGGTTGAGAAAACTCTTCCTTATATGTATTAGCCACATCCTTGCTACTCACTCTCTCGGGCAGTTGACGACATATACTGACTAAGTGAAGAATGTATTTCAGCTAACACACTAAGCAGTATAAATACATATTACTTAATGAAAACACATCATAGATCTAAACTATAAATAACATAAAGACAGATGAACAGTAGAGGCATGGATGGATTGAAAAGTGTATAAATATACATTATATTTCAAGATGAAGGTCTTCAACCATTATACAATATAACCGAGTACAATGTAAAGAAATAATAAAATGGAAAGATGAGGAAAGTGAAATAGGGGACTAGGGGATGAACTCTTCTCCTCTCAAACTCTAAGCTTTTGCATTACAATCTGATCGAAAAAGATGAAGAAGTGTTGTACAGTCGATGGTTAGGCTAATCCTTACCACCGACTCTTTAGGTTTTAGGTTATGCCATCCATCTTGTGCCCTTTCAAGTGTCCTTTGTGGTCTATTCAGACCTTCTGCCCGTTCAGGCGTCTTTCTGGCCTATACATGTCATCCTTCCTTGGTGAGGATGAAGTAATTTTATAGGCAGGTTTAGGCGAAAAACTTATATTCCTTTGATCTTTTCAACAACGCCTTTGGTCCTATAAAGTCACATCACTCCACTACCATTCTTGTCTTCTAGTAAGCTTTCCTCGTATTATGATGTAGCCTGGAGGTGTTATTTTCCAGGCTAGTTCCCATCGTGTGACTTGTGCACGAGATGTCTTCTGTGATTTGATCCTTTCTTCTTGTCCACTTATCTTGCATTTAAATATGATAATCGCATAAAACAAGCATGATGCTTATATAAGATGTATTTTAAAATACTTGTGTATTTACAACATAAGTTATGCGTTCTAATCATATTCTTATGCATTTTGACCTCATTATTATAATAGAAAGGGCTATATAATAGTTCTTTATGCACGTTATCAATAATCTATAAAGTATAATTATGGACAGTATGCTATTTATCCTATCTAATTACATTATGGTGCTTGGCAAAGCAAGGTGAACAGGACAAGATGAACTTACGGAATGTGAACTCATTATAAGCATGGTGATGAACAAAAGGTTTGATTGCAAAACTTTGTGTTTTAATATTTCAAGGCGATACAAAAAGCATGTATTAACTCTGAATTAGGGCGAGCAACCTCTTAGCGCTTGTGCCATACTTGCTTGCCTCTAGACATGCAAATACTCAGGATTCGTTTGGGAGAAGGAAAGGAATATGGGAGAAAAGGAATATGGAAAAGAAAGGATTAAGTGGAGGAAAGGATTATTAGAATCCTTATTTAGGGGAAGGATTATGGGCGGATTATTAGAATCCCTGTTTACGGGAAGGATTATAGGCGGATTATTAGAATCCTTGTTTAGGGGAAGGATTATGGATGGATTATTATAATGCTTGTTTAGGGGAAGGATTATGTGCGACGGATTATGGAAAAAAATGAATTTCACTTGTGTCAATTTTTTTTTTTTTTGTACCTCAACCCCAATATGAGAAAATAATTGAATTACATTTTTTTTCATGAATACGAAATGCTTGCTTTTTTTCTACCGTAAACCCAATACAAACAATTTGTTGTATTACTTTTTTTGCATTTCTCTTAACTTCTTTCTATTGTTCGTACCGTACACCCAATATGACAACAAAATTGTATTAAATAATGTTTATATTTAATTTATACCGTAATCCCAACACAAAAAAATTAGTATTAATTTCTAAGTTGATTTTGTATACGTGTCATTTTTTTGTATCATAAACGCAATACATAATAAAAGAGTATTAATTTTTTTTGTCATTTGTACATAATTTTTATTTTTGTACCGTACATACAATACAAACAAATTTTATTTTTTTTCCATTTGTGTAAAATATGTTTCTTCATGTCGTACAGTAATTGAAAATGTAAACAAATTTCATTAATTATTTATACATTTGTCTTCAATTTGTATCGTAAATCCTATATAGTAAAATATTGGATTCCTTTTTTTTTTTCTCAAAATTCGTTTTTCTGTTTATTAATTTTGTTTTCTTCATGATAACGATGAGCAACATACTAGCGGTTAAAGGGAAACAAATGTCTTCTTTTTTGAAACTTAGTTAAAGGGAACATCAATCACATAGTTCATAAGTCTAATGAAATATTAAAATGAAAGGCAATAAAATTAGCGTAAATAACTGGTCAACGATGGAAGGGGACCAACAATCAGGGGTTATCACAAAGAATAATCTTGTAGTAGGTGATTTTCAGATGATCAAACATGTCCAAAAATGTATGCATTATTGATGTTTTTTCTGTCACGACCATCATACATTTCATCAGGTCCTTTTAACTAAGGTTCGGAATGGACACCAAGTGTGCTAGGACCTCTCGCTGCACAGCGGCTTCACTTTGTCACGCCTTATTTGACCATTCTGCGATCACCCTCAGCTATTCATTCGTACAGCCCATGACATCGTGAATGAGTTCCAAACTGTTGATCTACTAAATGGTCCGCTTCCTCTTGGTTCCACTCGAACTCAACCTAGCATCGCTTGACCTAGAAGGTCATTCGCCCAACATGTCTTCTTGGGACATGTTCATTCTCGGGCTGCACATATTGGAAAACTCTATATCAAGGTCATCCTTTGATCATACTCCATCGCTGTTAGGTGGCTTATTAGACTCGATATCTGTAAACATACTAAATATGTTTTCTTCTTAACTAACCCTCAGTATCGAAGATGTCTTTCTCGATAACGATGCACTTCAACTTGTCATTCCAGTTGAATCCATTGCATGCGGGACCACACATGTTTGCGAGTGACTAGAATGTTCTTTTAAGTAACTTTATTCTGTTTTTGATAACGGTCGTGGACATCAATCTACACTTAGGCATTCTCTTGGATAGCATTCTCACCAACTGAGCGAGGTAACTGGGTCAAAAGGTCTTGTTATCTGACCTCCACCCTCCTGCATTTATCAGGTCCACAAGACATCCAACGAGGCATTACTCCTCAGCCCTTGTCCATGGGCACTTTGGGTTTCTCAACAAATTGGCCATTCTGACAAACAAAAATGAAAAAAACACATACATACACAAAAATATGCATACACCAAATATTAATGTTATCATTTGTATTATAACAGTATATATAAAAGGAATGGTTGAAAAAAATCAGACTAGTTTGATTAAACAGTAGCAAAATACAATTTTTACACAATCTTTTATCACATGCTCATCCTTACAACTAACAGTGACATACTAGTCATTCCATTCGTTGAACATCGACTCTACAAGGTCATCCCTCCATTGAGTCCATTCGTTTGATGCATCAATGTAGTTGATGTCGTCACCTTCAGTCGTTGTCTAGTTTGAGTCACCTCATCGTCGTTATCTAACATGTCGGCATTTGTCATCTCTCGATTTATTAAATTGTGGAACAGATAACATGTCATAATAGTGCGACACTGAACCTAAATGGGTATATATGACTTTCCATGAAGTATTACCCAACAGCCCTTCAAAAGACCAAACGCTTATTCAATAACGTTTCATGCAGATGAAATTTTTATGTTGAAAAACTCCTTCACTGTAGTTGAAGCATTTCCGGTGTCACGCCACTCTTGTAGGTGATATCGTTAGCCTCTATATGGAGCCAGAAAACCCTTCGCATTTGGGTAGCCTGCATCACACAGATAGTAGTACCCTAGTATGTTTTGTTATTGAGTTTTTTCTAAATTTTCGATAATAGAAAAGAAATAGGAATGTTGTAGTTAATAGACACAATTGATGTTACCCTTAGAAACCCTTAGTCCATTGGCTCGCGAGTCTGTTGCGGATCCTTCCCAGCCTGATAAGATATAAACAAAGTTCCCTTTTGTGTCGTATACGCCTAAGACGTTCACTTTGATGTACGTGTCATCAAGGGAACCCAGGAAATTTTGCAGCGCATAATAAACGGCCAGTAAGAAATGGAATAGAGTTGACATGTATAACTAAACTGAATTCCAAACACCGCCACTTGGAATTTATGCAAGAACTCGTGACAGGCTATGGTTTCTCTAACAACTCGTCATATAGAGTAAGCAAGGCCATAAAGACTAGGTTGAGATGTTGCGAGACTGTCTCACCAGAACGTACGAAGTCCCGCTGGATCTTGTAGTTCTTAACATCATGTGAAAGCACGTGCAGGAAGATTACAACCATCTTCTCAACGTCCATGACTTCCATCGATTATAGTTTAGACGTTGTCCAAAAAATTGAGAAACAACGTCTATCCATGCACATACTTTGTTGACATAGAAGGTCAGACGCGTGTATCATGTGAAAATACACAATCTGCCTAATTCTATGCCTAGTGTGACATGGAACTTGGGGAATCTTTCTATGGTCATTAAAAAATGCCTTAAACCCCAGTATAATTTGATGATGCGCCATTGTGAAGGAAATCAATACATTGGTACGTTCATTTGGATCCATTGCAAGGTACTCTAAAGGCCACCCTGGTAAAGACTTTTGTTAGATGGACTCCAAAAATTTGCTTCTGTTTACTAGATGGTACTTGTTATTTTTAGAAAGTGGAAAACGTGTTCATTCCATTTATAAAAGCAATCTTGGAATGCACTTGTGATGGAATGAGTTGTATACACCATTGGAAGGTCTTTTACCCTTTCTGTTATATTATACTAATTTCAGTTCTACAGTTTTCATCCTAAACTATAATCTTTGAAATTTTTCCTTAATCGTTTAGTTTGCACTTTAAAAGCGTAACCATTGAATATTAATGTTTGTATGGTTACAAAATATGTATCGTTTACATGAAATTAAGTCATTAATTTTCAAAGTATGTAATAAAAGTTTTGTACCAATTGTACTATTGTAATTTGTTTCGTCTAAATAACTTTAGTGGTTTTAAAACGTCTTATTTATGTCCTTTTCATTTTTTCCAGAGTGAACTAAACAACTAGAAGAAGATGTGCATCAGTTTATTTTAGCTCAAAGTAGTGTCTAATAATGTGTTGTGAACCAAAAAAAAAAACAAAAACGAGCATGTGAAACATGATAATGATTAGAAACTAAAATATCAAATGCATCCTAACAAAGAAAAATAATTACTTTTCAGAAATGTTTGATTTATGCCATGTCAAACAAATGTCCCATTACAAAAAGAGTTATAAGAAGTTTTCATACACGGTACGTATTAAACGGAAGACATATACATGCGACAAAGAATGACCTATGTTTGTTGAATATGTAGATTTCCTAGTACCTCAAAACAGTAATCTACATATTGGAGCACACTGTAATTGACAAATATGAAATGTACATAAGAACAACATGTATTCAATTGTATTGTCGATAAAAAAGCTGTACAGAAAATGGTGTGCGAGCATACTTTTTATGTTTGACCTAACGACACATACAAACAGTGGCCAAATGAAATTGTTTACAAGTAAAAGGAACAAACTATTCAAAATTGAAAAAACAATGTTTTTTCTACCTCAGAGAACTGAAATTTGTTCAATGATATGAAATAGAACTTCATACAAAAATAAAATGTCGTCAAATAAGGCAATATGGATCCAATGCCTACAGACCTGATAAAATGTGGTGATGTGAAGGGCATTGAATCCATATCAAATGCGGTGACATGAAAGGCATGGATAAAATGTTATGCAACATATTGTAATTAGAAATCGAAGGATGCACAATAATGGAACAACATAAACAAACCACATGAAGTAAGGAAGAGGGACCAAGTATATATAGGAAGGGAATGACAAATTTAATGATGCAACCAACAACTCAACTAGAAAGTTAATATGACTATGCAATGTAATGTGTTGAGGGGACAACAAATAGAGGGAGATGGTCAACAAAGCATTCACGTGCGAACCATAGAAGTCAGATAGAGACAGTGCAACACAAGGACAGAGAGACTACCTTTTTTATTTACTTTGTACGATAACAATTGAACAAATACAATACACGGCCAAATGAATATGAAAACAAAGAGCCATATCTTCTCTATGGCATGAGAGGGGTTTCTATTTACTAGTTGGACCATAAACAGGTTATTCATTAGAGGAGCACGGGTGTTTAAGGACCAAAGGTAACCTAGGGGTAAAATAGTTTGACCCAGCTGGTGCTGCGAACACTTGTGAAGGACTAACTTATTGTTATTGATCTATATCCATGGATATGAAAATATATCTACAATGAGAAGAGTTCAGTTATGAGTTCTTACTGGAGTGTACCAACAGTTAACGAATATTGATTAATGTGGTTAATGACTTTAGCCAATTAATCTCATATCGTTGTAGCTTCTGATTTGTAGGTCCATTATGTCTCCTCCGTAGCTCATAAAGGATTATGAGATTTATTTATATTTATTGTAATTTGAAATATTCAAATTTATTTTGGAAATTGGTATAATGTATGGTTATACATTATAATAGAAAGTTTATATGTTAATCAAACATTATTTTATACATTTAATTTGGATATGATTCAAAATTAATTTATGAGAGAGAAAATATTTGAATGAGTTCAAATATTAATTTAATGTGAATTTGATTCATATTAAAATTATTGGTTAGGAAAAAAATTTATATTCGAATATGATTCAAATTTAACTTCAGTCAAATATAAGATATTTAATTTAGTTATTAATTAATTGGAGAATTAATTAATAGTTTAGTTTAATTTATTTAATTCATATATTGGAAAGATATTTATAAATAAGATTTAAATGAAATATTAATTAAATATAATTTAATTAATTAATAACTAATTGATTAATGGTTAATTAATTAGTTGATTTGAAATTTCTATTAATTTAATATTTTTAAATTAATAGAATCTCATAATTCTCTCTTACTCCATAAAGGAAAAAGAGTTATAAATATGCAGAAGAAAAAAAGTTTTTCTTAACCAAAATACAACTAATCGTTTTGCTTCTATGCAAAATAGTTTTTCTCCAAAACTTTTTCCCATTCCAATTGGTTCCCACAAACCAATCTCATCCCAGAGGATAGGAAGGTCTTCGGTAGGTGATGTCCTCAATTTGATGGATTGTAGATTTAGAAACGTCAACAAGAGTAAGTTCTCTGTATCTTTTAATTTAAAAGCATCATTGGTTTTTTATTTAGAATTTTGATTCTAAATATTGTCAATGTACTGATATTTTGGGATTCCCAAATTAAATTGAGGAATTATTCTGTAAAATTTTCCGCTGTCATGGGCTTTTATTCCTTCAATAGGTATCAGAGCCATCTCAAATTTTAATTGAAATTTTTTAAATTTGCATTGGTTAGGTGGGGTTTTTGCATTATGAATGGACTTTGCAAAATAGATATTTTCGATTTTGGCATCTTGGATTGCAGTTTTTCAGTAATTTGATTAATGTAAGGGTATGTTGTTTTAGACATTTTAATTTTGTAATCGTGTTTGTAAGTTTGTGTCGCTCGATGACAAGAGTTGCAGCAACGTTTAAAAAATAAAAGTCAGAAACAAATATATCTTTTGCACGTGTGTAAGACTCCAAGAATGGATTTTTCGTGCAGTGACTGTTCATCCACCATAGATGCAGGAGGTTGTGGGTTTGAGTTTTCTGTTTTTTTATATTTGTTTTTTGCTTTATTAATTAAATGAATATAATATGATTGTATTAATTTGATTATTTTTTTATTCGATCTATTATGTTATTTAATCTATTATTACATGTGATGTTTGATTAAATTAATTCTATGCATGTTCATACATTTTTATATATTATAAAAGTTATAATATATGGTATCAACGCATGATTTTGAATTTCATGAGTTATTTAAAGTATGTTGATATTTTAAATATATGAAATTGAATAAGCACGATGCATGACATTACTTAGTTAAATATAATTTGTTGTATTTAAATTAATGTCTTGCGTATGCTTGATTGATTTTCTTGATTTTTTTAATATAAATGTTATATTAATTCAGATGAAAATCAATTTGCATTAAGCATATTACATCCATAGATTAATATAATTGTTATATTAATGTAATGTTATGCATGTTGCATGGTTTATTTTTTAATTAAAATAATTAAATCATAGTATGCATATTATAGGACTAACTAATTAATTCACTACAACAAAAAGTATCTATTACGACAGTTGTGTACATCCCAAAATTGAAAGGGAGAAAAACTGTCATAGAAGCTAAAAATTAACGTTTTTGGTGGGAAGAGACGGAATTTTTTCGATTTCACTTTCCATGACAGTTATTTGTTGTCATAAAAGATACCAAAAATAATTTATTTAATTTATTAAAATAAAATTCATTTTAAATCAAAAAGTTATTAAAACCAGATTTTTCCCTAATTCTAAAAACATTAAATAATTTATTTATTAAAATAAAGCTTATAAAATATCTCCAAACTCTTTCTCTACCTGTTCTTCTTCTTCTACTACATGTTCTTCTTCTTCTTCTTCCTCTACCTCTTCTTCCTCTTCTTCTTCTTTCTCGATATTTCCCCCTTCCGCTAACTATCTCTCTCCCTCTCTCATGCACATCAAGAACGACGTGACTTTTCATCGACAAAATGCCTGAAATCTCCTTCTTTCTCTCCTTCAACCAACGCCACCACCAACACCCCTTGCGTCACTTAACTCGCCAGAATACTTTGTAGTTAGTACAAACGATGTAATCCTAAATTGTCCATGTAGGGACATGGAAGTAGGGGCATCCTTGTAAAGAGTTTACATAAGACTGGAACCATAAAATAGTAACTTTTAAGTTATAACACTGTTAACTTTGTAAAACTAACTATTTCATTTATAGATATCCATGTAACTTAATCTTAATCCTGAGCTAACTATGAACTTCTGTTCACATGGAATTATCCTTAGATTTGAATAGGTGAGGGAAGCTCAATAGTGCTGGCCCAATAAGCCTCCCATTTCAAGGGTAACACTCGGTGGATAGCTAGGGACATAGGGTGCAAGACGGAATTCACTCTTACCCACTCTAGGATTAGTAGATAGGTTGTTCTCTTAAGGACTGAATCCAAGTCTTGAACAAGGGACCCCACCCTCTCATTGGCCCGAGAGATATTTGGTTTAAAGGTTGGATCTTAAACCAATTGTTCAATAGTGGATCAGTGAGATTTAAGGAGAAAAGATATAATCTCGAGAGTAAAATGATACTTTGACCCAGTCGAGATTATGAACAACCTGTGAAGGATTAACTTACTTATCATGGTTATATCACATGAACACAAATATATCTATAATGAGGGGAGTGCAACTACAGGACTTTAGTGAAATGACCCGTTAGTTAACGAAGGTTGATTAACTCGGTCTAAAAGAGTTTAGTCAGTTAATCTCAGATCGTTAGAGCCCATAATTTATAGGTCCATTAGGTTCTCCCGCTAGCTCACAAGGAATCAACTTAGAACATTATGATGGAATAATTCAAATTGTTCAAATTAGGTAAAGAGAGAGAAACCGACAAATAAATTTGATATAGTCATCGGTTATAACTTAAAATAGAGCTTCATGTTTAAATATGATTTAAATATGAATATCAATTCATATTAGGAAGCTCGAAATTGATGAAAAAGGTCAAAAATGTAAAAAGTCAAAATGTTGACTTTCAACTTAGAAAAATCAAACTTTGACCAACTTTATATTCAAATGTGATTTGAATTTTAGATTCATGCTTGGGAGGTTGAAATTAGTCAAGACGGACAAAATGGTTAAAAGTCAAAATGTTGACTTTGGACTTGAAAAAATCAAACTTTGAATTTGATTTAAATGTTGAATTACCATATTGTCCTTAGACTAATTTAAATAATAATACTTGTTGAGATTTAGCAAGCTTATCACTTGCATGTGATATGCAAATGACTTATTGCATGCAAGACACCTATCCCACTTAGAATGACAGGTGGTGAGATAGGAGAGTTCTTGCATGTAGTTTGCTTGTAAACAAGTTTTATGCAAAAGTGAAACGACTCTTGGATTTGAAATTGAAAATTAATTTTGTAATTGAGAATTACAAAAATAAAAACCAAAAACTCTTTTCATTTTTTGACTCTCTCATCATCAAAATCAAAAACAAAAGAAAAGGGAAAACCAAAAGGTTAGGTTCTTCCAAATATATCATCTCTCTCTATTTACTCCTCCATTTTTTAGTCCCACAACTCAATTCTAAGTCCGAAGAATAGCGTGTCAACGCTAGTGGTAGTTTTGGCTTCGTTTTTGTGAGGAGATTACAAGAAAAGAAAAGCATCAAATGTGAGGTTTTTCTTTTAACCCTGTTTTTGTTATTTTAGGGTTTTTCTTTATGCATGTTAATCACAAAATTATTTAGTTACAATTAGTGTAAATTTTTTATCCTAATTTCGCTGCGCATGCTTACCGTTTCCATCAGAAAGTTTCGTAAAGAGGTAAGAATGTAACACTCGAAATTTTGAGGTATTTTTCTCAACTTAATTTTCAAATTAAGTTAACATTTTAAGGATGTTGGTGTTTTTTTTTTTTTATTATTGAAGATTGGTGAGTAAAAGATTTAATTTGATGAAAAAAAAAAGAATTGAAAAAGGAAAAAGTAAATGGAAAAGCAATAATAATTATAATATAATAAAAATTATAATATATTATTATTATTTAATTTTTTAAAAATCGTTCTCGAATTGTGTGAATCTATTTCCCCAAGTCTTCATCATCTTCTTCTTCTTCTTCATTTTTTTCTCTCAAGCCACTGCTAGTTACCCTCTACCTTTCTTTTTCTTCTTCTCCATTTGCCTTCAGTCGCCACTCGCCCAAGCCACTGCGTCCTATCGAAGCTAAAGCCCAACTGAAGTGTTCGGCCTCGTTCGCATCGTCTCTCCATTTTGCACTGTCACATTCGTTGATGTCACTCCACCTTCGTCTACTGCTACGTGCAATCATGTTTCCAGTTGTGTTTGAGCCACGCCCAAATGTAAATTGTCGCCTCTGCCTGTTTGTGATCTGTCGTGGTGATGGTAAGCTTATAAATTGTTGGTTTTATGATTTTGCATTGTAAATACATTGACATGTGATGTTGGTTTAATTGGTTATATTGATGTTGTTTCTTGAAGGTACTGTTGTAGAATATCAATCGAAACTTTAATTTCCAATAGGTTTAGGTTGGGTTCATTTTCCCATTTGACTTAGGTAAGTTGTGAAATTCACATTTGGGTGAATTAAATGAAGGTTATTGTTTGAGAAAGTGTTGAGTTTCTTATCTTTATGTTTAGGTTTGGCTTGTTGGACTTTAGTTCGATCAGGAACCTTAGGTAACCTTAAGGTAAGAGATTTTCTACTATTGATTCCTATGTCAGAGTTGCTAAGTATTGATTGAATTGAGAATGTTGAACTGACTTAATGGAGAATGTTTGATTATTATATTAAATAAGTTGTAGTGATGGTTTAGTGTTGACTGAATTGACTAAACTGGGGTAGTTGATGTTGATTATTTTGATGAATCGTTACAATAATGATTGATTTTATAATTTGACTGTTTTTGTGTTGGACTGAAATGATGATATGATGATGGTAGCTTGGAATGTATTTTGAGTTGGCTCTTTAAATCGTTAGAATAGATTAAGGGGAAATTGTTAGTTTTATCTATGAGGTAGCGTGTCTTGCAGGTGTCCCACGAGACTATTATGATGCAGGATACCATCCAATAGGAAGTTAACAATTTTAATCCTTAACGAGACTAGTAGTGGGTCCCTTACTGTGTATATACTTATACTCGCCCTTTTCATGCTTCACTTTTTAGGAAAGGGTAATACGAGAGGTAGACCGACGTAGGACAAGAAGGATTCATGATTACCATATGGGAACCCCCTTCCATAATGCTTCCACTTAACATTTTTTACAGTTTTTATTCAGTTTTAAAGATTTAAAATGAGATTCGTGTGTAGAATAGTTTATTCCCAATTGAATTCATAAACGATACTTTTGAACATTTATTTTATTTGAAATAGGGCCTGAATAAATTTTTTTTATGTCTATTTGATTTTTAACAGCTTTTACAAACTATTATGCTTAAACAAAGTGTTTTGATATTAAAGTATGGACCTCAGCTTAGATAGAAAATTTGGTTCGTTCAAAGAACTTATGGAAATGATGACATGTACGGTGGAAAAATGATCTAAATTACTTTAATTGCATATAAATCCTATTAAAAATTAACATGCATTAAACACTCTAATTAAAATAAATTAAGGGTTAGATGGAAACTTACTTTTGTAGCTCCTGAATGCTCGAAGTGTAAACCCTAGACCTAAGAGCTCCTAAGTCTTTCAAGAGTTTTGAGGAGAAGTTGAAGTTGAGTTGAGTTATAGAAAAGATGGAAGGAAACCTTAGTAAGTGTTTGTTGAAAACCATGTGACATGATTTATATGTCATTGAAGCCAAGGTAGCCTTGAAGAAGGATTTGTTTTTATTAAGTGTTGGTGATAGTCGGCTAAAAAAGGTTAGCATAAGGTAAAAAATTGACTGTATATGTTTTAAGCTAGGTGTTTTGAGATTAGACTAGGGGGACCAAGATTGTCTAAATAACCTCTAGGTACAAGGCATTGTTAGGTGTATAGGTTGGAAAGTTTAACAAAGCGAGCTACACCATGCGGCCAAAGCAAGGCACACAAGCAAGGGTTATGCGAGAAGGTATGCAACGAGGCATGCATGTATCCATGGCAAGGCAGCATGAAGTGAGTGTGTCAAGAGTTAAGCGGTATGATCCAAGTTGAAGGGCTTGTTGGTATTGAGTATCATATGAACAAGTGAGCTTTACGTGTTCTAGTAGTGCTCGGTATTGTATCTATTTCACAAAAAAAAGTAGTGCTCAATGAAGTGGTTTTCAGATGTCTCGGCATGCAAGAGCTTAGATTTTTAGCAAGTAGGAAGTGTAAAATTCTAGTCAGCGTTCACTATAAATACGTGTCTTTGCATGATAAGAGCTTCCTTTCTACTCATGAGTTTTCTCTAAAATTAGTATCAAAAGAATCATTATTGAGTTTATTTGTTAAGGTAAGGTTGTCAAACAAAAAAGAATTTGGATCATTGTTTGAGTGAAATTGAGTGAAATTGAGCAATGTTTTATTCTTGAAGGCTACAAAACACATTACTTTGAGTTTTAAGCTAAAATTTTGAGATAAGATGCTTAAGAAAACTCTAAACAACTTTGTAGGCGGAAGTTTTTCTATTGGAGTTACAGGTTTTAAGTTTATTAACCTTCAAAACTAGGTTTAGGTTTTGGACAGAAAAAGGATTTATTGGAAAAGCTTAAGCTTCGTCGAGTGAAAAGAAGGATGAGGCGAGCTGAGCATGCAAATTAGGTAAGAAGAGGTTAGTGTTGGACGTTGGTGCATGCGACAAAGCCAGTGCATGGCCAGACAACGTGAGACATGTGCCTAGGCCATGCAACGTGCCTTGCGTTCGAGGATGCACACAACGCACAAGCCATGGGTCACACAATGAACAAGGTGCAAGATTAGCATGCGACAACGCTTCCCAAAGCCTTGCACGCTCACCAACCACCATGTTGTCCACGCCCTGCGCGGCAGCTATGCTAAAAGGTTGTTTAGCTCTTTTTTATGTGTTTGCCATTTTTTAGTAAAGATTAGATATTTTCTAAGGTAAATTGGTTAATTTGGGCTTAAATGATATTATTTCAAAATAAGAGAAGATTGAGAAAATCTACAAGCAATGGATTTAGCTACCATCAGTAAGTGACAAAATGATTTTCAATGTTTATTTGTAAACATGAGTTTAAAGCTAAAAGTTTCTAAGCATGTTTTAGAATTTTGAATGATATTTCGTTACTGATTTGGTAAATGATTTACAAAGCATGGAATTTAAGCATATAGTTCAAAATTGTATGTTTAAAAGCATGAGGTTATGTAAGCATGATTTATCAACTATTGCTAAGCATGTCTTACGAATATGAGTTCTGAAAGAGATTTAAAGCAGTGTTTATTTAACCATGTTTATTCTATATACCAAGTTAAATGTGGTCAATGTGCATAGAGTAGGAGTATAGAGCTTTGATGACCACTTAGACATCTACCACCAAGTTCAAGCAGGATAGTATCGATTTTACTATTATCTTGATCAAGTTCAGACATGATAATATCACGATCGAGTTAATCAAACATGATAGTATTGAGTTGTCAAGTTTACGTGATCCCGTTTATTTTATGGTATAGAAGGAACAAAGAATTAGTAAGCAAATGCCTCCATACCCGATCAAGACACAATTATATTAGCATGTTGCACAATTCACTACTTAATGTGATGTTCAATCAAGAAATTATTGGTGATTTTTGAGATTTTTTCCTTCACTTCTTGATTTTCTTTTCTTTTGTGGCACCTATACAATGAAATATGTTTGCTAATTGATTTTTGAAATTTGTGATTGTGAAGTACGATTTAGAAGAAATTATTAGTGCTTGATTGTTTCTTGATTTTCTTTTCTTCTTGATTATAGGTTAGTACGATTTTCTCTTCTTGATTGTGGAGTTCAATCAAGAAATTTGTGATTGATTGTTGAATATGAGTGCAATATCTCTACTTATTGGTTAAAATAAGCCTTATATTTTGTCTTTTTTTTTTCCCTCTCCCACCCTATTTCCTTCACTAACTGCTCATCCTTTTGACCTTGTAAGCTTCTTTTATTAGGCCTTTCTTTACTAAATTTAAGGGGCATTTCTTTGATCATGTTGAATCTTAACTGTTTCTACTACATTTCCGTTGAGAAACACGTTTGGTTGTGATTGTTAGTATATCATGACTTCTTCTTTTAATTTATACCTGTATTTATGCCTTTCATGCTGGCAAGTCCTCCTCTAAATTGAATTCTCGGGTATAGAGAGAAAATAGCATAAATCACCTTATAGGTCTGCCTCACACTCGCCATGATGGTTTTTCTTCTGAAAGTTGGCAAAATAGGAAGACAGTAAAAACCACCAGTTTTATGCTATTCATTCTAAACTTCTTTGGATACGTTGACATCTATTAGTTATTTTATTGTTCATTATTATGTTTACAGTTGTGTTTTGTGTTTTTTGCTTTTACTTTTTTTTCTTTGAAATACAAATTTGTTTGCTGCTATTTTTGTTTATAGTTTCCTTTATTCTCTAACACATGTTTATGGTCTTTTCTAAGGGAAGTGAACTAAGAATAAATAATATCAACTTGTCCTTTTATGTATTGGTTGGCTTTATCATTGAGTGTTATGCTCCAATTTGTTAGTTATATTGTTGTCTTTTGAGGTAAACTAACCATTATTTGCTTGTCTTTTGCAAACCACACCAACTTGTTAATATTTTGTTTTGTTTCTTTCAATTCTGAGTATTTAAATTGGACATAATAACTTACTTTAAAATTAATACTACATTCTAGATGTCACAAAAATCATCTGAACAACGTTGTGTCGATGAGGTTGTTGAAATTGATGGATTAAGAAGTAAGGGATCATGGTTAGACAAGAGTGAAGCTCTATTTGTAGACTTAATAGATGAAGAAGTTGCAAAAGGCAATCAACCAACCACAAATTTACAAAGACTAATTAGAATTATATGAGAAGCCAACTAAATGCTAGTATAGGATATAATTATACTCACGATCAATTGAAAAACAAGTTCAATAAATTAAGACAATTTTACAAAGACTTCAAATAGATATTGAGTGATATGACAGGAAATGGTTGGAATCCATTGTTAGATACTATCAATCTAGAAGAGGAGCTATGGAACAAACTTTTTAAGGTATAATATTTAGATTGCAAGTATTTTTTTTTTCCATTTCTAATCATCGATAGGTGAATAAGAGAGCTAAAAAGTTTTTTTTAAAAAATGTGGTTGCCCACATTATGAAAAGCTCATGAGGATTTTTGGAGATACTATTGCCACAGGTGTAAATGCTTACCCATCAACAAAACTTATTTCAGATTCTAAAGATGAAAATGATGTTGATGTTGCAAGCAATACATTCTTTGGTGTTGAAGAAAATGATAAAGAAAAAAGCAAAAAACAAGTTCGAAGAAAGAAGGGCAAATTTGATAGTTTCTTTTCTACCATTCATAGATGTGTATGCTGAGAATGCAAAGAGAAGAAATGACATCCTTGAGAAAATATCTTTTGGTTCTACATCTAGTCAAGTTGAAGAGGATCAAACATCAAGCAAAAAAAGTTGATCTCAACGAAGAGTTGATGGAATGTTTCAACATTTTAAATACAATGGAGGATGTTAGTGGAGAGGCTTATACCAAAGTATTGAAACTCTTGCAAAAAAGATCTTGCTTGGAGAAACTCTTTTTTTGCTCATGCTTGATTTAAGAAAAAAAGGTTTCATAAATAGTCTTTAGTTTTCACTTATGGATGTTTTAAGATTATGTCACTTACTTCTTCATATTAGACTTAAACATGGGTTTTGTATGTTTCACTTTGGGGTTTTGTGTTATTTTTTAACATGGCTACTTTTAAATGTAATTTCTCTTCGGAATTTAGAGATGAATTTTATTTTGTTTCACATGGCTATATTATATTTATTTTTCATTTATGAGATGGATTTATATTTTGTTTCAAGATTTCATTTTTTGTGTTTGATTAATGGATATACTAGTGAATTGATATGGATTCACAAGACAATCCTTTTCACTTTATTCTACATCAGCTTGGACAACTTGCACAAGATACAATCTTTTAAACAACCATGTAAAACCTCTGCACTAAGAGGACATGATTATGTGATCGAGTTGCTAAATGGAAACAATAGTAGATATTTTGATTGTTTTAGGATGAAAAGAGTTTCATTCATAAGGTTTTGTGAAGATTTAAAATCTAAAACAAATCTAAAAGCATCTAGATATCTCACCGTTCAAGAAAAAGTTGTTATATTCTTATTATCATATCGCATAATGAAAGCAATTGTATTGCAGCAGAAAGATTTCGACATTTAGGTCATCATATTTATCTAGCTCTAACCTTGTTTTGAGGAAGGTTTGCAAGCTTGGAGTAGAAATTATTAGTCCACCCAACGTGGACACTGTACCAATGGAGATCGTATCAAATTCGAAATATTACCCTTTCTTTAAGGTAATGCGTTAATGTTTTGATTTATTTTTTAAAATATAATATTTTGAAATACATTTGTGTTTATACTTATCTTTTAGGATTGTATTAGTGCTATTGATGACACTCATGTTGCTGCAAGTATTTTCCAAAATGAACAAATATTGTTTCATGGAAAAAAAAAACTAACATACATGGCCTATAATGTGAGTCAGTTCATTTGATATATTATTTACGTATGTCATGTCTGGTCGGGAAGCATCGACCAATGATTCTTGCACACTTTTAGAGTGTATCAAGAATCCTGAGAATAAATTTTTTATGCCTAAGAGAGTAAATAATTATGTTTTTTTAGAACTTTAATTCAATATTTGATTTTATAATAATTTTTTATTTGCTTTATTATATGCAAACCAATACTATAATGTCAATTCAGTGTATTTAAATATGTGAAGATTTTTAGCACCATTTCCGAAGGGATTAAAGCCCATGGCAACAGAAGGAAGGTTTTACAGAATAAATCCTCAATTTAAATTGGAAATCTCAAAATACCAGTACATTAACAAAATAATACAGAAACTATTTTTTTTTAATTGATTAAGAAAAATTGTTTTTCTTCAGCATATTTATAACTCTCTTTCCTTGAGAAAGTAGGAGAGAATCATGAGATTCTATTAATTTAAAAAATTTAAATTAATAAAAATTTAAAATCTACTAATCAATTAATAATTAATTAAATCATATTTCACTTAAATCATGTTTAATGAAATTCTCTCCAATATCTTATAGTTTTAAATTAATTTAATTAAATCAATTTTAATTAGATAAAATTAAACTAAACTATAAATTAATTCTCCAATTAATTAATAGCTAAATTATATATCTCATATTTAACTTAAATTAAATTTGAATCATATTCAAATATAAATTTCTCTCAAAACCAATAATTTTAATATGAATCGAATTCACATTAAATTAATATTTGAACTCATTCAAATATTTTATCTCTCATAAATTAATTTTGAA
>JBBPDI010087362.1:0-12688 GCA_037974545.1 Cucumis variabilis
TATGTCTATACATAAAGTTCAAGTCTACATAATAGCCTTGGAACATTGGTTTTATTGGCTTTCAGATTATAGTATCATTAACGACTTTATTGAATAGAATATGCCTACAAACTACGAGTTTTAGGACATAAATTCCAACAACCACTGCATGTGATTAAGATTTGCTTTTGTTATATATCATATATAAATATGATATGTGATTAATTCTATTATGGTAATATTATAATCAAAATTACACCTTATATGATTTGCATTTATTATATATCATATGTAAATATGATATGTGTTTAATTCTATTATGGTAATATTATAATCAAAATTACACCTTAATTATTTTTCTTTTAGTGATTTTGTTCAAAAAGTGTAGCAATTATTAATTATTTCTTTCACTATAAATAGCAGTTGGCATCCAACCAAAGATGGTATCAGAGCCATAGCAGCTCATTCTATTTCTCTCTCTTCTTTCTCTCTCTATGGAGTAAACTCCCTTCTGAATCCGGAGGAGGAAGGATGATGTTCTAAGATCTCTTTGTGGTAACTATTCTCTCTTATGATTTCCGATTTAGCTTAAATCATAATAAGATTGGGTATCTCTCCTCGACTTAGTTTATTCAGTGGTTTGGAACATGAAATTTAAAAGAATAAGTTCTGCAAATCTTGATAAAGGAGTGGCAAACCTTCAGATATGAACAAGTTCTTTTAATATTCACGATATAACCATGAGGATATTCAAGTTTAGAGTTGATTGATCGATCGAAGATCTTATTATTATTTAAGTATAAATCTGTTTTCATAAAAGAAAATAACATCACAAAGAAGCGAAGCTCATCATCAATAATCCGATGGATTCTCTCTCTCTCTAATGCTATCTAAACTACTCTCTAAACTCTCCCCTCACTCCCTAATTGTCATTGATGCAACCTCTTCGTCTTCTTTTATTTCTTCAAAGAATTTAAGATCAAACGATGATCTCTCAAAGGCTATTGCCAAACATAATGTAGCTGAAGCTCATTTAGCTCAAGTTGAAAATAGACTAAAAAATTGGTCTATTCCAAAGCTAGAAGCCAATCAGGTATACAAAATTAATACCTTCAACTTTTCTCAGCAAGATGTAATTATCATCACTGAAGAAAACGTGGCAATGAAGGATGAATTTACTGCCATCAAACTCTTGCTCGAAGAAACCCTCTTTAAGGCTAAAGACAAATTCAAATACCTCCACATCGGATGCGTACAAGTTGCCTTAAAACCTTTCTTTAGAGAAAGATTAGATGTACCCGTCTACCTTGCTTTAAGAGATAAAAGGCATCTCAGATTTACTCCTTCCCTATTAGGGATTGTTCAATCAAATCTGGAGCAAGGACCAGTTTATTTCAACTGCAGACCCAGTCTCACGGTCTCTCTTCAAGGTAGAAACATTATGGATACTATAAGTCTTGATGTTCATTCTCAGGGACTTGAACTAAAGGATGGTTCACTTCCTTTTGTCGTCTCACACCGCATTTACTTTAAACTGATGCATACAAATCTCTCTTCAAAAGCACTGGTGTCTCTCCCAAAGGATATACCATGCTCATGGAAGTCAACGTGGAAAAATCATCTATGACTATTCCAAGAACTTTAAATTGGAATGAATTAGCAAAGAATCCCATTTGGAAATTGCAAGGAGAAACAACTCCTATCAAAAGAAGCAGCACAGAAGCTTTGATTACTGAATTTCCTGATAGAA
Source organism: Cucumis variabilis (assembly GCA_037974545.1). NCBI lineage: Eukaryota > Viridiplantae > Streptophyta > Magnoliopsida > Cucurbitales > Cucurbitaceae > Cucumis > Cucumis variabilis. The sequence goes on from JBBPDI010087362.1 coordinate 1,730, forward strand.
ACGTCGAAATTTAGTTCAATACAGGAGTCTCATATCCCAGGATAAGCGAGATAATGAGTAATCGTCCAAGTACGTCTTTAATTAAAACAGAAACTTCTTATGCGGATACTCTTAGGAGATTTGAGTCAATCAGAGCATAGGTGGATTTTTCTCAATCGATCCCCAATTTCCATTATGAAAAAAAAGAGGATCTCTTTCTCCTACCCAATCTGACATGGAAAGGAGATTAGAACCAGTCTATAATCAAATAAATGTTATCTCTGATCATAAAGAATGATACAGAGAACATTACAGCAAATACATCGATATGTGGACTGCTGCTCCTGCAAAAACTAGGAAACCTTTTCTCCCCATGTTTGACTTCATCAAAGGCATGAAAGACAAAGAAAGAGCTAAAAATGAAGCTCTTGTCAAAAAACTTCAAGTAGATGGCCAAGTTGCTATGATAAAAGGCTCAACTGTCTGGGTAACTGCTAGCGGTAAGGAAGTAGCTTCTAACTATCCGCCAGAAGAAGAAGCTTATTTCCCTCATCCTGCTATACCTGCAGTAAAAATGGTCTCATCTCCATATAAGACCATCAATGAGGATAAAGTTCAAAAAGTTGGAGTACGAGAAATCAAGAATATTCAACATCAACTCAATTTTGCAAACAAAGTTCTCTCTACAGTTTCTAAGGTAGTCGACAGAATTGAACATCCAGGACTTCCTTTAAAAAATAAGAATCCTGAGATCCCTTAAATTAATCCAAATCAATCGATTTTTCAGCCTAATAGCTTTAATATCGGTTGCCTCAAAGATGACCCTTAGACTATTTAGCTAAAATCAATTGGCGTCTTGCTGCTATTTCCATCAACAAAACATTAACGATGTCAATGGAAAGTCAAGCAACTGAGAATCCAAAAGGAATTAATATGATAAAAAAGGATTCTTTGCCAGAAACTACTTCAAACATTCTTCCAGTAGCTCAATGGGTAGATATGAAGAATCACTACCCGCAACCATCTCCCCCTGATCTAGGATGAGATGATCTTCATCATGAGAAACATAGTTATGATAGTCAATCTCTGGTTACCTGGAATATCGATGGATATTCTGAAGCTCAAATAATGAACATGATTCAAGAAATGTTGCTGGCTGCATTCGCATATAGCACTAGAAAATCAACTCTGGAAACGACTCAAATTCTCATATTAGGCTTCACAGGAAACCTACAAAGTTGGTGGCATAATAAATTAACTGAGCAAGACAAATATCGCATCTTGACTGCCACAAAACTATTGTCAAAACAGAAAACTCCTTTGCTCCTGTCTAAGTTGAAGAACAGGATATGGTCAACCAATTAATCTACACAATGACTAAGCATTTCATTGGTAGCACTCAAATTCATTTTAATCTCGTGACAGAATCCCTCCTGGGATTTACGGTGTCACAAGATGAGCCAATACAAATGGTGTAAAGACACCTTCATGGCACGTTTGTATACCCTAAGAACCTATGGAGCTGACATCTGAAAACAAAAGTTTGTTGAAGGATTTCCGCATTACATTTCTAAAAAATTCTATCAAACCGTGACAACAAATTCAGTCACCAAGTAAATTGACTGGGCCGAATTAACCTATAGAGATGTATTGGCTACAATCCAAATGATATGCATTAATCTCTGTACTGAGAATAAGCATACAACGAAGGTGATTAAAGACTCCGACTACCGCAAGGAACTAGGCACCTTCTGCAAACAATATGGTCTCTCTCAAGGACCAAAAGAAGAAAAGAAGAAAAAGAAAAAAAATTTCCTCTAAAAGATCCTTTATCCAAAGCAAAGATAAAGAGCCAGAACTTCCCAGAAGGAAGAAGAAATATTACAATAAAGGTAATGGCAAGAAGCATTATCCTTCAAAGACCAATACCATTTGCTTCAAATGCAACCGTAAAGGTCATTATGCCCATCGTTGTCCCTTAAAAGACAGAATCAACGCCTTGATGATAGATGAAGAGACTAAACAACCTCTTCTATACGCCATTAGATCAGAAGAAGAAACCTCTTCTTAAACCGAATCTTCATCAGAAAAATATCACATCAACATTCTTCATGAAGAAGGATCTTCTAGCGAAGAAGAATTTTACTCTCAAAGTAACTCAAGCAATGATGAAGGAGCAATTCCTTGCATAGGAAAATGTGTTGGAAGATGCTCAGGTCATATTAATGTCATTACAAAACATCAAGAGACCCTTTTTGATCTAATTGATTAAATTCCTGGTGAGGATTCGAAGAAAACTTGCCTCCTCAAACTCAGACAAAGTTTAGAGGAACAGAATCCTCAAAAGACAATTCAAAGTCCAATAATGTATTCGTTTCAAGACATCCTGAATCGAATTAAAGGAGAAGCTAAAAAACCTATTCAGGTTAAAGATCTTCATCATGAAGTAAAGACTCTCAAAAGAGAAGTTGCAGAAAACAAGCAACGCCTCACATATCTTGAACAAGCCTTCCAGGCATTTCAAGAAATTCAAGTTTTAAAAGAAGCCCTAGGAACTTCATCAACGGATTTTGAAAGAAAAGTCACGAGAAAAGAACTGATGATTGGAGAACTCGGTCAAACAGGCAGTATCAATTACATCAACAGAGTCAAAAATAAAAAATGGATGTCAAAAATAGTCTTTAAGGTGAAAGACTTCCAACTTGAAGCTCTTGCCCTTATTGATTTAGAACCAGATCAAAATGTCATACAAGAAGGACTCATTCCTTCCAAATATTTTGAAAAAACAAAGGAATCATTGAGTGTAGCAAATGGAAATCCCCTCAACATCCAGTTCAAATTATCTAAAATGCACATTTGCAAAGGAGATGGGTGCTTAGTCAACACATTCCTTTTGGTCAAGAACCTTAATGAAGGAATTATCTTAGGAACTCCATTCCTGACCCAATTATATCCCTTTCATATCATTGATAAGGGAATTGTCTCAAAGAAATTCAATAAAGAAATTATTTTCGAGTTCACTCATCCAGTAACTCCCAAGTATATTTCAAATATTGAAGAAGAAGTTCGTCAGTTTATCAATCAAATCGCCAGGAAAGCAAAGCAAATTGAGTTCCTTCAAGATGATATCAAAACCTATAAGGTGGCTTCTGAAATCAAAAAGCCATCAGTTCAACAAAAAATCCAAAACTTCCAAAAGCAGCTTGAAAAGGAAATTTGTTTAGATCTCCCAAATGCATTTTGGGACCGAAAAAAACATATGGTAACCCTGCCATATGTTGATGATTTCAAAAAAGCCCAAATCCCTACAAAGGCTCGACCCATTCAAATGAGTAAAGATCTAGTCAAAGTCTGCACGGACGAAATTACAGATCTTCTCAAAAAGGGCCTTATCAGCTCATCCAAAAGCCCATGGTTATGTTCGGCCTTTTACGTCAACAACCAGGCTGAAAAAGAGCGTGGTGTTCCAAGGTTTGTTATCAATTACAAGCCCCTCAACAAAGTTCTCAAATGGATTAGGTATCCAATTCCTAATCGCCAAGACTTGCTAAAGAGAATTACTCTAGCAAAGATTTTCTCAAAGTTCGACATGAAGTCTTGATTTTGGCAAATCCAGATATATCCTGCTAACCGTTACAAGACGACCTTCAATGTTCCATTTGGACAATTTCAGTGGAATGTCATGTCGTTCGGATTGAAAAATGCTCCATCCGAATTCTAGAAGATCATGAATGATGTTTTCAACCAATATCAAGAATTCACAATAGTCTACATTGACGATGTCTTGGTATTCTCAAACACCGTTGATCAGCATTTCAAGCATCTACGGGTGTTTCTTAATGTGATCAAATCTAATGGTCTTGTGGTTTCCCAACCAAAGATCAAACTATTTCAAACAAAGATTAGACTTCTTGGTTATGAAATTAATCAAGGAATTATCAAACCAATTCAACGATCTCTGGATTTTGTAGATAAATTTCCAGATGTCATACAAGACAAGACGCAGTTGCAGAGATTTCTCGGGTGCGTCAATTATATCAGCAATTTCATCTGGGATCTTCGCTCAATATGTCTGCCACTTTATGACAGACTGAAAAAGAATCCAAAACTATGGACGAACGAGCATACTCGAGCAGTCCAATCAATCAAATCCCTGGCCACAAGCATCCCATGCTTATCTCTTGTAGATGAACAGGCCAGCCTCATAATCGATACAGATGCTTCAGATATTGGTTACGGTGGCATCCTCAAAAAAGAGCTTAACGGAAAAATCTCTATTGACCGTTATCATTCAGGAATCTGGAATAGTACACAAAAGAACTATTCCACAGTCAAAAAGGAAATTCTAGCAATAGTACTCTCCGTTCAAAAATTCCAAGGAGATATTATCAACAAAGAATTCCTTGTTCGAATTGATTCAAAAGCAAGCAAATTCATCTTTGAAAAAGATGTCAAGAATCTTATCTCAAAGCAAATCTTTGCAAGATGGCAGACAATCTTATCTTGCTTCGATTTCAAATTGTGATTATAAAAGGCAGCAAGAATTCACTTGCTGATTACCTCTCAAGAGAACATCTCTTGAAGAACTCTCCCTTAGCTTTGAAATCTCTCACAGATGGAACTACCTCCAGCCTAGCAACGGCCACCCAACCAGCGACAACCACCGCAAAATAATAGTCCAAAAGGACCAAATACTCAAACAGTAGCTTCCTCCTCTGGAACTACTCCTACTTCAAAAGGGAAACATCCCCCCACTCAATCATTTGCACCATCACCTATGAGTGCAGAACATTATGCCATGGACTTGCATTTTGAGCAAGTATCCCAGCGACGTCAAGGTTCTGCTCAAAGAACTTTGACTATTCAATCAGACTCTTCAAATCTTCCCCCAATTCCCTCAACAGCCCTGTTGCGTCCCTCTGGACCAACAACTCCAAATAAGCGTGCTGCTTCTCCAGCCGCTTCTTCCTCAAGGTCTCCAATTCCGAGGAATCCTTTCTCATATTCTTAAATTGTTAGGCCAAAAGTCTTCCAACCTAGGCCTCCAATTAATGGTTATTTCACCAAAACCACAACGGTTGATTTAACCATAGAACCAGAATTCGATGGACCTTTTGTCCAAGAAGTCTGCAATCAAATATTTCCTCACGGTTTCAACTTTCTACTAGAAGATCTTGCAAAAACTAGAACTTTTTATGAGTATATTTTAGTCGATTCCAAATCTGCTGAAATTACTCATGTTCCAGATAAAAATGACCCGTCTGAGATCATATATTCAAAATTGAGAATTTTTCGAGTCCTTACTCCATCCTACTGGAAACAAGGGATGTTTGTGGGAAGAAAATTCTCTCACCCTTTCAAACCATCGTTATACAATTACCATGACAATACAAAAGCATGGTATATTGTATTTTGGCTTCAAGCATACAACCATTCTTGGTTTGTGACGTTTTGCAAGCAAGCTTACAAAATGCACTTCCCAAATTGGTTTCAAAACTGGTGGATGTATTTTGGACTCTCCAAAGAAATATTTTTGGTAGAAGTTCAATGTTCATACCACCTTTTTCAACAAAGTATCTATTCGTCACCTCTTTCAAAGACGTTTAGATTTGCTTTGTATTTTCAAATTCCCTGGATCTTTTGCTGGAATTTCCAGCTAGGACCTTCGGGAAACTTCAAAGCTTTGAGTAAATCTCTCAGAATCAAATGGTGGAAAAAATTCAATTACTCCCATCTTGAAGTCAACAAAATTAAGGAGTGGTTTAAAGCCAACATCCATCTTCAAGATATGACTAGGCAAGAGGACGAAGCCTTTCTCCTCACCAAAAATGCAGTCATGTCAACCCTTGTCGGGGCAAGCACTCAACAGGAATTCAATTCCGTTGTCAACAACGTTGTTGTAAACCTTTCAGACGACAACGACGATTTACCAGAGGATGCTTCTCCAGCATCCGTTAATGATGTCGACGACCTCGATTATGATCCATATGAAGGCATCGACATCAACAACCCATTTTTGGATACTCAGCTCTATTAATCCAAATTTGTGGTTTGTCAAGTATTTAATTTAGTTTTCAAATGTATAAATTTGTATTGTAAATTATGTAAATTAATTTGTTTAAATTTTTGCATTTATTTGCATAAGATCATTGTATTCCGATCTTATCATCGCTTTTTAGTCTGCTAATTCTAAAATCTTCATGAAGAAACACTTGAAAGAGAAGACTTCGTGACGAAGATGGCATACTTCTAAAGAGGAATCACCAACCTCCGATAGCACGGTCAGTGTCAAGGATTAACTCTGGCTGGGATTATTTCCAGGAGGATTCCTATATCTTATTAAAATTTTGTTATATAGAAGGGCCTACGGGCGCTCCATTGGCAGCAAGGCGAGTAGCCGAAGTAAGTCCAATCTAGGAGCATTTGCTCTATATGACAAAAGGTTAGTATGATTGAGATTCATAATCAGAGCCAATCAGAAGACAACCGGGTGACGTCACTATCTTCTCCAACAAGTATTCATCATAGAAGAAAATAATTAGCAGACATATCACATCTATCTTTATTGCTTTTGTTTTTATCGTTTTCTTTTCTTTAGATAGTGGGGGTCCTATCCCACTAAATTTAAATTTATTCAAAAAAAAAAAAGAAAAGATTCTTAGAAAAAGCCAAGATAGGGGTCCTGTCCTGTCGGCCATCCTGAAATTTTTTTTGTATTTTTCAATTATTATTTTTCATGTAAAATTTTCTTTTTAAAGTTTTTCATATAATTTTTTTATCTAATTCAATTTGACTTTTACTTTTTTTAAAAAAAATAATAAAATTCTACTTCTTTTTTTTAAAAAAAAAAAATTCTACTTCTTTTTTTTAAAAAAAAAAAATTCTACTTCTTTTTTTTATATATAATTTTTTTCTAAACTCAACTTTCTTTTTCTTTATATTTCATATAATTTTTTTTATCTTTATTTAATTTTAATCCCTAAAAACTCAATTTTCTTTTTTATAAAAAAATCATATAATTTTTTTTATCTCTATGAATTTTAATTTGGTTCTTACAAACCAAATTCTACTTTTTCTAATATATATATATTCAATCTAAATTTTATTATCCATTCTTTAAAACTAAATTCTTAATTTTTAATTTAATACTAATCTATTTTTTCTCTCCAACGAAAAAATGTATTTTTTATAAAAATCAATTTTGTTATTATTGAAATTTATTTAAATCTGTATTCTTTGTATTTTTAAATAGATGATTTTTCTTCCAACTTTTTTTTAATTTTTAATTTACTGTTGTAATCCATTCATTTTGTATTAATTGAAGATCGTAAATTTTTAGTAATTGCTGGTGATTGGATAAAGTTAACAGAACACTCATCTATAGTATGTAACATATCATAAATATCATAATATGACATGAATATAAATAAGAACGTCATTATCATATGATTAATATATCATTCGTCATAACATATCAGTCATCCATATCAATCACATTATACATCTTAGCTCAGTCATCTTAGCTACATATTCTCAATTAACTAAATCCAACAATTTTGGTTGAAACCAAATCAACTTTTGGGGATAGTTTGCACAGATGACTAATCCAAATAGAACCAATTTGTAAACAATATAAACGATACATTTGTTGTTATTTTCTGTATAAAAAACGACAAACAATATGCATAATTAATTATTATAAAAAAACACTAGAATGGTTAATTACATATATAAAACAAAACTGAAAATTATTTACGGTACATGTAACAAAAAAAAATAATAATAAAAGTTCATGAAGCCACTCAATATTTTTATAAATTATAGATTTGTCTTTATTAGTTTTGAATTTTCGCGTTGAATGCTTGCACATCTCCTTTATATTATTAGTTCTCCTAATCATTTTCCATATTCCCTCATCTTTTTATTCGTGATTTATTTGTGACTCTTCCATATTTTTTTTATTCTTTGACATATCTCATGTTCGGCTCCATCTCCTTATTCTTTTTCCATTATCAGTATCATGTCCTTCTTTCACTACAAATATAAACAATTGTTTACCAAGATCATTTAGATTTAGTACATGATCGTGTAGATCTCTCTCCAATATCTATGCTCACCCTTTTACTACTCTCTACATGTTGCACACACGTACATGTAACATGCACATGATATCAAATTTTGGTAAAAAAAAACGTACCATCCTCACTTTACATTAGTAATGTCTAAGTCCAATAAAGAAATTGAATATTAGAGAAGTAAAAAATTATTAGATAACTCATATGAAACCATTATAATAATTAAAATTAAAATTTAGTTATTAATATGAAACCATTATTAATATGAAACCATTATTAATATGACAATTAAAAATTAAAAATTACATTTTTTGGTAAAAATTTAAACAATTAATTTTTTAAAAACATATATAGTATATATAAATTTAAAATTTAAAATTACATTTTTTTGTTGTCAAAAATTAAACAATTAAACTTTTTAAAACATATATATATAATAATAATTAAAATTTAAAATTTAAAATCAAACTATTAGGTTTTACTATAAATATATATATAACATATAAAATTAAAATTTAGTTAAGATAGTAACTAAAAAAAGGAAAGAATGTTAAATTGGTGGGTTGTCCACTTATTAAAAAACTAAATAATCCAATAATAAAGGGAGTCTTGCGCCCTTTTCTTTTAATTTCCTTTTTTCTTTAAATAAACTGAAGGGCCCTTTTTTAATTTCTTTTTCTTAAAAATAATAAAAAAAAAGGGTGAGTAAGACTCGCCCTTTTTTAATTTCTTTTTCTTAAAAAAAAAAAGACTGAAGGGCGAGTAGACTCGCCCTTCTTTTTTTTTTAATTATTATTTAAAATAAACGTCAAATCAATCCTATTTTTGTAATAAATTTTAAAATAGCATTATTTTGGGAATAAGTTTTTAAAAATGCTATATTTTAGTAAAAGATCCATCATATGATCATTTTCTTATGTTTTTATTTTAAAATTTTATAATATTTATTGTATTTATTTATTTCTATATATAAATATGTTTGTGTGTATTTCTTCGTAAATGTTTAAAACATGTAATCTTTGATTATTTTTTTCTTGTTGGAATGTAATCATGGGAGATCTTAGACGTTGTAAAAGAATACATTCTTTGTTTATTTTTTTCTCACTTAATTAATTTATAATTTTTATTAGATTTGTTTTATTAATAAATGGTGAAGTGTAGTTAATACTATTGAGTTTGAATTAAGTAACTTTTGTTGAAATCGAATTATTAATTATAGTTAAAGGAAATAGGATGGATAAAAGTAAAAATATGAAAGTAGTTTCTCCGTTTTTGTCATAAGAAATTCATTAGAAAAATAATAAAAACTTTAAATTTAATTTATTTTAGAATTTTATTACTTTTATCCAATAATTATTAAAAGTCATAAAAAATTTATGATTTTACAATAAATTATAATAAATTTTAGAATTTGAAATATTTGAAACTCTCGATAATTTAACAATGGTACTCAACTGTTGAAATTAAATAGGCATCATCTCTACGTACCTGTAGTCTATAAAAGTCCTGGGACATAATAAATAATCACATTTTTCAATAAAAAGTCATGTAAGTTTATTTTTTTCTTTTTGAAAAAGAATTTATTCATTTGCTATGATATGAGATAATTAGATAAGTGCACTAAGTCTTCGCTTTAATAAATATATGTATAATATTTGAAAAAATAATTTTTAATTTGATTTTAAACATCAACAATAGATTAAAAAAATTATCTGAAACGCATATATTGATCTCTTTTCTTCCATAGATGTTTCATGTTTTCTTTAATATTCTTCTTTCTAATAAGAAATAATATAAACTTTGAAAAAAATTGTATATTTTTTTCAAATGAAAGTAACAAGTTTTATTAAAACGAAAGTTTTGTTATAATTCAAGAATCTAACAATCTAACATTGATTGCAAAATTATTTTTTAATGCATTATATCTTATAGTATACATTAGACACTAAAAAATTATCATAAAATTACTTTTAATCCTTTGACCTCTTCTTTTTTCAAATTCATTTTGGAATACTTTTTTATGCAAACAATTTTTTTCAATAAATTTATTATCAAATAATTTTAATGTCTAATAATAACAATAATAATGTATACATATTTTCAAATGATTTATTTTTTTTTTGTACTTTTTAAAATTAAATTTGTTGAATTTTATTATGTAAAACTAGTATATATATATATTATATTAATTTCGTAAACTTTGTGGGTGCTACAATACGGGTAAGATTTAAGAATTGGAAAAGAAGAATGTGGGCAAGTGTAAAAGGTCCTGAAATGGAGTGGGGGCTATGGCCCATAAAAAGAAAGGATGGAGGTAGCAAATGGGCTTTCATAGATAGAGAAGGAGCCCAAAATGAGACGCGCCATGTGATTAGGAGCGGCGGTAGCGGAAGGCAGACGGTGCGCGTGAAGGCTAGCCAAAATGCAGAAAGTAACGGTGGCCCAGATTTGGAGGACTCTGAGACAAAGCCGCTTTATTCTCTCTTCCCGCTGAGAACACATAGAAGAACCGAACAACAACAACCATCATCGCCAAATTCCTTACTCCTTTCTTCCAAGAAAAACTCCATTAACAAACATCTCCATCTCCTACAAGATCCAAAAACGGACAATACTATGTTCTTCTTCAGTACCAGGTACCTCCTCCGATAGGTTTTTTGTCTTTTCTTTTCTATTGCGTTCTTGTTTTTCCGCTAGATTCTCTTTGTTTCTTGTCAATTCACGTGAAAATGGAAATGGAGTTTCCGAAGCTAATGCATTGTCGTCTTCTTCTCTCTTCAAATGTTTTTCTCCTTAATTGCATTTCTTTCTTCCCTTTCCTTTTTCTTACTTTACCGTTTTGTTTTGCTTAACTTTCGGAGATTGAGGCGTAATCATTCCGGAATTCTTTTCTTTTACAACTTTT
>JBBPDI010087373.1:0-12684 GCA_037974545.1 Cucumis variabilis
TTAAATTACAATAATCTTCAGACAGAGCGATAGATTAGGGCACCGGTGTGGAACGAGGCTCGTGTCAACGACCTCGAAAAAATGGGAGAAGAAGAGAGACGCCCCCAGAAAGTTTTTGAGTGGCTCCTGAAAAGAGATTTTATATTCTGCATTACTTTCTTTTTGCTATGGTTTTAATCAACCAATCAGAAGATGACACTTAACATCCTAACAAACAAAGTCCACACAACAATTCTTTATTTTAATTATTATCATTTTCTAATCATTTTTATATTTTAATCTCAAATATAATAATTATGTTATTGTTTTCCACAAATTATTTCATTTTAGAATTAATAAATTAAATCATACCATGTTTCATAAAATAAAATTTTCAAATATTATGCATCTTATTCTAATTCACAAAATAACATTATCTAAAAGTATTATTCAATTATGATTGTGTTATATTTATAAGGGAAATTTTTAAAAATAGTAGATTTTAAAAAATATTTACAACCTATAGTAAATTTTATCACTGATACTCATTAATATGCTACAGTGATAGAAGGCTATCAATGACTATCAGTAATAGAATCCAAAATTTTGCTATAGCTTGTATATTTTAATTTATTTTATTATTTTTAAAAAATTCCCTATTTATAATTATTTTTCAAACAATATTTTCTATCATTGTTTCTTATCTTTACAAAAAACATAATTCTTAGCTAAATTTTGATAGGAAATGGTCAAAAACAGTAAATTTGACAAAATATTTACAACATATAACAAAATTTTAATTCTATCAATAATAGACATCAATATGCTTCTATCACTGATAGACAGTGGCAGAAGTCTATTAATTTCTATTATTAATAGAATCTAAATTTTTTATTTAACGGTAATCTTTTAATTTATTTATTATTTTTAAAAATATTCCAATGAAAAAATATTTTTTTTAATTTGTAAAAGTTTGTCTTACTTTATAAAAATATGGATAAAAAATATATAGTAAGAAAAAGTATGTGACCACTATTTTTATAAAAAAATATATATAACAAGAAAAAGTATGTGACCACCAGGACTATACAACGTGGTGTTTGAAATATGAGATAGGATTCTTAAAATGTAGCAAGCTTATAAATTTATTCTTATATGTCGAAAGGAACTATAGTTTATTTACTTTGGGAATTGAAGAGATTTTGGTGGTTCTCTCTAATTTATACTCTTACAAAACAATAGATTAGGTCATTGGCCTCACATCAATTTACCTCAAAAAAATGGAGAAGAAAAATTTGTCAAAGTAATTACAAATAAAATTTGTCATTATTTGGCATATAATTTCCAAATAATATTTTGTTCAAAATAATGATAGAAAAAAGTTGCTTAGAAAATAGGAAATTGTATAGTTTTATTTTAATTATGTCATATTTAAATGAAAATTTAAAATAGGTTTGTAAATGATTTTAAATGGATTAAAATATTTTTTATCCTATTCAAAATCACTTAGAACAAATCCACAAATAGAATTTTATGGCTATATTATACAAAATTCTCAAATTTTTTTATTAATAAATTGTAATTTTTAACCTCCTGTCTACAGTTACATACAGGTGTCAGTTGAACTAAGCTCTTGTTGGCATAAATTGTACTATTTAAACGGACAAACTTTGGAAGGGAGTGTTTTTCTTTCGAAAAAATATTTTTGAAGTTGAGTAAATTAAGTTATTGAAGAACTATTTTCAAATATAACAAAATATTACAGCCTATTTACATTTACTATAGACCAAGATAAACTATTGTATATGTCTATTTGTATCATGAAAGATAATAGTTTATGTTGGAATATCATAGTTCAATACACATAGATTGTGATATTTTTTCATATTTGTAAATATTTTCATAAGCAAATTTCTTTTCCATTTTTTATGAATATTAACGGACAAAGACTAATTTGTCTTCATTAATTGAATGAAAGGAATTATTTGGATTTTTCATATTTTTATAAATCTTTCAAGATCTAGCTTCTTTTTTTTAATTCCGTAAATTTAAGAAAATGAAATTTGATGCATGAATGGCTTGAAATGAAAGGAAAGGTTTCGTAAAAGTTTGAGTGCTAGAGCATGAAGGGTTTCTCTTCGACTGGCGTGCCAAGAGTCTAAGTCTTTCTTTTATGGTGGTGATGTGAATTGCATATGGCAAAAGATTTAGGGGATGAGTGGGATAAATTGCAGCAGACCAGAGAGGAAGAATTGGTGGTGGATGTGGACTGAAAGGTAGTTCGAATGACTTCGGTGTTGCTTTCTTTTTGGTTGGCGGGCAAATTGCTCCCACAATGTGTCACACCCCTTCTAGATTTTTCTTTCTAACCTAGATCGTGGTGTGAATGTACTCTTTGAAACATTCCTTTTCAAACGTAAGATTGATAAAAATTTTGAAAAAAAATTAGGTAGCCAAACCTAAAAAAGAAGATATTTTCACTTCTATAAGAATATAAACAGGCTTCATATTTCACAACACAAGTGTGTCTTACCACACACATTCAGACAATTACATAGTTTCAAGCATAGTTAAATATCAAACTAGATATTACATACAAAAAGATTATAGCCAAAAGAGGGATATCTCAAAACACTAAATATTTGGCGTCACTCTTGCTACATCTAACCACCACATGATGCAAAACAAAAGTTAACTATTAGACATATAAAAATAAAGATCTACAATAGTAATGAGGGTTCAACCAACGCTTGGTCCTTGATCACTACCTGAGGGGAAGAAAACATTAAAAACGTACGCTAAAAAATCAGTGAGTGGCAAGTTATTATGTATAAAAACTCGTTAAACATGCGTAAAAGATATGTAAATATGCATCGATAATGAAATATTAGATGGAAACGTCATCATCACGTAACCACAATTCAAGCTAACAAACCTATACTCAATCCAACCATCGCAAGACGTCTAAATATACGTCCAAGGATAACTCGCACATGACCAATGAATCATGCGACCAAAAATAGCTCACGCATATTTAGTACCCACCACGATAGCAACCTTCATCCAATCCAACCATGATAGCATACTAAACACACGTGATCCATATCTACAAGGAAACACACAGTTAAACGTAGATCACACATACTTAGCACCTACCATGGTAACAAACTCAATCTAATCCAACCATAATAACATACTAAATACACTGTTCGGAATAGCTCACACCTGATCCATATCCACAAGAAAACACGCGGCCAAACGGAGCTCACGCATACTTAGTACCTATCACAGTAACAACCTTCACACCCGCTCCTATGTGCACATAGAGTCATCCATCATGGGTTAAACTAGGCCTGAAATCAAAATCACATCCTCCATCCATGACCTCACCTAGCTTAGATTCCTGGATCTTCGACCATGGCCTCTTTCAACATCGAAATCTCCTAACAACCATAGGTGGCACTACAAAAACATGTTCACGTAGCCTTAGGGAAATTACCTTCTCGTTGATCATCATAAACATCGACCAATCACATTTTAAGAAACCAGGTACAATCAGATCTTAAAACACGTTTTTATAACGTTCAAACCATACACATTTTTAAATTCATAATGAGTAAACACATCGCTTAAGTATAAATGAAAATTTAGTCATAAAAAGCTTAAGCCATAGTAAATTTCCAAACGACATAAAATAACATGGATGTGTACAAAAAAAGTTTGAAAATGAGCCACTCACAGTCAATAACTCGATCCCCCAGGATTATACGCTCTTCCTACTTCAATTTTACCTGAAATAACGATCAAGTTCACATTATTGTCTTCACATGACACGAGGCTATAACTATTTTCAAAATACTTCATAAGGAGTAAATCTATTTATGTTTCTAAGGTTCTTGAATTTTCAAAGCGCCTAGGATTAAACTAAACTTTTGACACATGAATCCTTGGACTTGAAATCTAGATACTTATCCCCACGAGCATCTGACTAAGTTCAAAACTAAATGGGTCTTTTATGTAGATACACTTTTATCTCCATTATCGTTGATGTTTGAGATTTATACCCAAAACATTACCATGAGTTAAACAACTCAAACACTTTCTAAGATCACCCAAATTCACTTTATGATTCAAAATTCATAGAAGTAAACACCCAAACGAACTCCAAGTTAAAGAAAAGCTTATTTTCAACCTTTAACATTCAATTTTTAGAACCCGAGTATTATGAGTAATTTCATTTTAATGCTTAGACTCAAAGGGCACTTGAGAACTTGAAGAAAACTCATTTAAATCACCCCAACCCTCAACAAGAACTTAGCAAAGTAACCTTAACTTTAATGGACAACATCCTAACCACCTTCTAAATTCGCAATCAAGCATTCACCATCATGGATTACACGATGTTATCACTAAAATCATATGGGTACTCAAGATCGACTCCATAAAGCTTAGAACCTTACCTAAGTGGTGCCAAAACACCTAATTTCAAGCTTCTAAATGACTGGACAACGACTTAAACTCTCTTAAAATTTGAATCTAACATCAAAATGTAATGGGCATTATGAAAATCAAGTTGAGACTTAATGGGTAATTCAAAAATCACCTTAAAATAACCCCAAACTAATCTTACGTTAAGCAGCATATCTGAATGGAGAATGGATACAAATAGTAGCTGAGTTAATTTCTGGCATGGTGGCTGAATGGGTGGTTGCTGAAGTGAGGCTCGTGGCTGGTGCGAAAGGTTGGATGCGAAAAGGCAAGTGCGATGCAAGCTGGGCAACAACGACGTAAACTTCCACCTTCAGATTTGCAAAAAGGGCACGTGGGCAAAAGGAGAGGGGCACATGGGCTTTCACAAAGAAGAAGAAGAAGAAGCCTTCATTTCCCTCTTCTCTTCTCTTTTTTTTTTACTTCTATTTTTAATAAAAGTAAATATTAATAATTAATAAAAGATGACTATGTTGCCTCTCAACTCAAAATTGAAATTATCTTTAACAAGATCTTCATTCCTTTAAAAAAAATTAATAAAATTTCAAGTCTTTCATCGAACTAACTTTGTTCCAATTCCTAAAAAAAGCAAATTAACCTTAAGGAAGTATAAAATGTATTCCAACTTGTCCTTCACCATTTAGGAGATATTAAATAAATAAAAAAATAAAAATAAGAAAAGTGGAACGAAAGCTTACACGATGGGGGTTAGCAGTGGACATTGTAGGTAAAGCATTGTTGGTGACTTGGAGAATTGAGAACACCATGGAGGTGTGTAAACTTGGTAAGGACATATTTCTTTTTAAATTCTAAAAAAATTCGATTGTAGTTGTTTAGATTAGGACCTCGGTTGTTTTATAAATATCTTTTGGCTCTTGAAGAGCCTGATATGATAGAGAAGTTGATGCATCTGTTGTTTAAGAAAGTTTTCTATTGGGTACATTTTCTAGATCTTTCATTAGTTTGGTTAAATTGTGATATGGCAAAGAAATGAGAAGATTAATGGGGTGTTTTAAGCAAGTTAACTGTGGTGGTGATGGGTTCTGTTTGAGCAGCAATCTTAGAGTTTGAATTCGATTGGATATTGATAAGCCCTTGGGGGAAGGGATCAAACTTAATTTAGATGGACCAATGGGTGGGTCGTGGATTGTACGAGTGATTACTAGAGTTTTGTTCTTTCTATGAAAGAACAAAGCATGGGGTTAAAGATTGCTCAAAGGCTTTTGATTCTAGTGGAAAATGGGTGACATTTTATCAGTCCAATATGAATCATGATTAAGAATAGAAGGCATGAACAAAGGGATGGGCAAAGATGGTGGTCAAGGGGTTTCTAAGGACTCGACAATGGTAGCCCGAGGGAGCAAGTTGATGGTGGTTGAGGTGGAGGAAAAGGGACAGGGGAACAACAAGTGAGGAGTGGTCCAAATTTTGTGGAGTTCTAGTAGGATGTTGAGAAAATGTAGAAAGTTTTGACAAGAGTGAAGGTAGTGGAGTCCAACAGTAAGAAGATTGTTAATCGAAATGAGCCTTAGTTGAGTTGTAGAAGATTGAATTGAGCTTTTCCTAAGGCTCGGGCATGGTAGAGGAAGATGAAGATTTTTTTATTACATCTAGGCCTAGGTTTGCTATGGGGCTAAAAGGTATAGCTTATGCTTTTTTTTTGTGGGATTTCTTCAAAACGAGATTGCAATTTTCTATTCAAAAGATAAAAAGTGGAAGAGGATGACTCAAAGGGGTCAGAGAGAGGTAGTTCGAGCTTCTGCTTATGCAGATGCTAGCAAGCAAAAGGACAAGGTGGAGAATGTTTTAATGTACCCGAATAAGAAAGCAAAATGTAAGTTGGCACAGAGCAGTTGTGAACACAGGGTGGTTGTTGTGGATCTGAGGAGGCTGAAGCATAGCCCCGTTGAGCATTTTAAGTCTTCTATGTTAGAATGTCCAAGGAATAAGGATCCAACGACATTCCATGTTGTATATGAAGTGTTACAAGGACAAAATCCCCCAAATTTTGTTTTTGTTGGAAACTAAATGTTCAAAGGCTATTATATTGAAATTAAAGAATCGTCATTGATTTGATGGGTGTCTTTCGATTCATAGTTCAACTGTGAGGGGGGCTTTGTCTTTTATGGAAGAGTGAATATCAGATGAGTCTTCGTTTTTTTCCTATCACGTCGATGTTTCGTGTGCTTGGAGGAAAATGGCTAGAGGTTCACAGGGATTTATGGTCAACCATAAGGAAATTTCTTGTCACACCTCATCCTAAAGCTCCTCTTAACTAGGCCCAAGATGTGGCGTGAAGCCAACCGATATCATTTTTCTTCTAATGACACCTGTGACCTTTCTTAACCTATAACTCTTATCTATCTCCTTTAAAAAATGAGCATAGGCATAAAGTACAAAAGAAAATGTCTAAACTTGGAATTAATAAATTAAAATCTTTGCAAAACATCTTCAAGTTTACCCAACCAATGAACTACTTGTGCAACAATCTTATATAGACAAAATTAAGTTCAGAGTTCCACCTATAGCGACAACAAACAAACTCAAATCAAACTCTTAAACTAGTCTATTACAGATAGTGACAACTAAGTTCTTTATTAGCATAATTATAATTTATCATTCATGCATGAAATGAGCTATACAAAATCTAGTCAAACTTTTAGCAGAGTAGAGTAGGCGGAGCTTTAACAGGCGCCAAAACTACAATCTCTACCTATTAGGAAAATAAAATATTGAAAGGAGACACTATAAATCCATGTGAGTAACAACTTTTAAAATAAAACGTGGTAATAAAAACTTGGAGCAAAAAATATACATAAATTAGCAAAGCAACTTTCTGTTCAAACTTAGCTTTCAACTTTCCTTTTCTTTCTTACTATGCTTGAACTTCTTTTATCAACATGATGAAATTGATCTAGGCGGGGAAACCCTATCTCATAATACAGTACCTATGAGACGAAGCTCTAGGTACCAACAACACTCTATCTCACTATAGCTACCATGAGATGGAAAATCTAGGAAATCTAGACGTCGTTAGAGGTCCTCATCTTCCTAGTCTATGTGATGGAAACTCTAGGCATCTACTGAATACCCTCATCACATGACTTTTGTGCACATGACAATCTCTCATGTATGGTTGCTATCGGGTCAAGACATCTCGGTATAGACTGAAACATATTCTGAATTCTCATGCTAAAAGTTTAACTTACTAAAGTTAGCATTCTTATGAAAAACTCTTGCATTAAACAAGTCTCAAATCTAGCTTTGCTTTAAATTAATCTCTTTGCTCAACTACTTGCAAGAACTTAGCATCCAAAAACATTCTCATAACTCTCATGTTTTAAGAAACATTTCTCAATTCAATGCTTTAAAGATTTAACTCAACCATGCTTCATTTCTAAACTTGAAACTCATGCTTGTAAATAATTTCATAAATCTAGCATATCCAAATGCTTAAACTCAAAGCATACATAAAACATAAATTCTTAAATCAAGCTTAGAAATTCATTTTAAATTCAATTTTGTCACTTACAACTTTTGTTTAGATTCTTGGTTTATAGATTTGCCCTATTTCCTCTTACCCTTAAAATAATAAGAAAATATCAAGTAATTGGATTCCAACTAAAGGAAGCTTTTTCAACTTCTTACCTTTTTCCTTCTCTACTCAAGAGAACTCTTTCCTTGCTAACCTTGATTTCTTTGAACTCTTTGAGTGTTCTTAGCTTTCTCAAGATTGGTTCTTCAAGTTTGCCCTAGCTTCACGTGAGTTCCCAATAAATTTAGAGTCCAACACAACAAGGCTCTAACTTAGCAAACTTGCTCTTAAGCTTCTTAAATAAGGAATAAGAAAAATTGAACTTGGATTTAAACCTTAGGTTCTTAACCCTTCCTCTTTATTTCAAACTCACCAAAGACCAAAACTTCTAGGATGTCTCTTGATCGAACACCCAACTGAAGCTTGGTGTCGAACTGCCCTCTTGTTTGACTCCAACACTTGCAAGCAAATCTTAATCCCTTTCTACTTCTTCTTTTTACTTTGCTCTTGAAGTGAGAAATGGTGAGAAATGAGAGAAATAAGGGTTATTTTGTACTTAAAAGAAACTATGCGTCCAAAAAATGTTAAATCCTCTCGCAATAGAAATTTCTAAAAATCTGTCTGTCACGCGTCTTTAAGTGATCTCGACTAAGAACAATATGAGATCCTCTGAGATCTTCACACTTCTTAGCCTGACATGTCCTAAATCATGTCCAAGAACCTTGATATTTCCTTCCTAAGCTTTCAATCACAGTCGAACACGACCACGAGATGGCCCGAGACTGATCTCTAAAACATTTTTGTCTTTTTGACTCAGTCAGCTAACATCAAGATGCTCTTACCTTAGTAGAGATTTACTTTCTATTTTTTATCTCGCTCGAGATTACTGAAAATTGCACGAGGTTCTTACTTTTATCTTTTCTCTGCCCTTTCTTTCGACGAAACAAGACTGAGTTTGAAGACTCATGTTTAGAGACCTTTTGGACAAAACTTTTAGCCTTTTCTCAACTTCTTGGCAAGCAAATGAGATAGATGATACGAGTATTACACTAACTCTCTCTCTATCACTCCATATATTCACTAAATTCACCTTTTGTTTAGGAAATAATCAACTAGACATCAATAACTAGCTCAATGCAACGAGAATTATACAAAATGAAGCTAAAATGAGCAAGAATGGGCCGAAACAAGTTTCAAGAACATTTTGGTAATTTTATGGAAGTGATGGGCCACTTCAACACCGTGGAGCGCTGCAGAACGACACTTGAACATAGAAACATGAAAATACTTGAGGCCGCATTGCTCGAGCAAAAATCAGACAAGCACCGCGATACTTCAAACTTTTTTTTACGAAAATTTAGGTGCACGTCTCTGTGCACCTCAACCCCAAGAACTATCATTTAGCTCTATTTTGCCCTCATTTCACTCCATTATCATATCTCTCAATCATTTTTTAGTTTTTAAGCAAGATTTCTCTAAAAATTAGTCTAAATTCTCTCAATTTACTTCAAGAATGTCTACCTTCCTCCATCAAATCTCTTTTTCTTTGATAATCTTAGATTGCATTCTTTAGCATCACTTAGCATCCTATTAAATTTACCCTTCATTGTTGATTTGAATTTGTCCCATGAATCTTTCTAAAGAGAGAGGCTACCTAATTTATAAGGTCTTATTATGAAGTTCTTGGTCTTAATGCAATTCTTTGTGATTTGGTTGAAACTGTCAAAAGAAAACTTAATCTCATGAATTAGTATTAATTTTGTTCTTTTACACTGTTCAGTAAATTAGGGCAATTGATCCCAAAAAGATCAATTTGATTGTAAATACCTAAGATTGGATCATCTCTTAGCCTATTTGTAGGGGCAGCCACGTGTATGAACACAAGGAAGCCACCTTTTGCATGTAACATTAAGCTCTCTTTCTACTGTCTTTTTCCTTTCTTTTCCCTTTGAGTGTAAATGTGTATTACACAAGATTGAAGAAATCCTCTCCAAGTATTTTTTTCTTCTTCTTTCTTTCTTTTCTCTGTTTTCTGGGTTCTTCTTTTTGCAGGCTCTTAGAAAATGGTGAGATGAAGAAGGAGATGTAGAGAGGAAGAAGTAGAAGATGAACACACAATCTTTAAAGTGGTTCGGGAAATGCCTACATCCACTGTGCTTGGGAGCAAGATGTTATTTATAGACTTCTCTATGACTCTTAGTTAAAACTCTATTTAAATAAGAAGTTAAAACTAACAAATTTAGCTATATTTCTTTTACTATAAAAGATAACTATTTTAGTAAAGAGTTTCCCACACTATTGCATGTATAGTTGCAATTATATTGATTCTTTTGTGCAATAGAGATTAATTTGGTCATATTTTCACCCTTAACGACCCTACCCTAAAAGCATCCTATCAATATTAACACAATATATATTAATTGAAAGGTTTTTCTTAAAAAAATTATATAACAAATCAGCAAAATATTTACACTATATAGAATAATTTCGAAAACAAAAAAAAAACCCACAGGCCTACAATAAAAAATACAAAAAACATCACAGTCAACACGCGTATACTTAGCCACTCACGCGCGTAATATATTTTGTACACGATCTTGTACTAAGATCGTTTAGATTTTGCTACACGATCATTTAGATTTGGCTACCCAAATCCAAACGATCATGTACCAATATGTCAATGATTTTTTTTTCAAGATTCTTTATACACAATCGTTTACAATGGCTACCAAACGATTGCATACCAATATCCCAATATAAAATATTTATATTGATACATGAATATTCTTTTATACTTAGTACACGAGCATTTAGATTTGGCTATTGTGTAGCAAAATCCAACGATCTTTTTTTTTTTAAATTCTTTGGTACACGATCATTTAGATTTGGTTACATGATCGTGTACCAATATTCAACAATTTTTTCTCAAGATCTCTTATATTTGTTAGATTTGGTTGTAGCCAAATCTAAACTTACCAATATATCAACGATTTTTGTTCAAGATCGTGTACCAATATTCAACAATTTTTTCTCAAGATCTCTTATATTTGTTAGATTGGTTGTAGCCAAATCTAAACGTACCAATATACCAACGATTTTTGTTCAAGATCGTGTACCAAAATCTTTTATGTTTTGTACATAATCTTGAACCAAATAACACTTTGAAAAAAAATACAAGATTTATGATTGATTGATAATAAAGATCATGATTTCAAAAAAAAATATAAAAGAAAAATTGCAGAAGAAGAGAAGAAGGAAGTTGAAAAGGAAGGAAAAACCTGAAATATTTTTAAAAAATAGCCGACTTCATTAACTTTTTTATTTTGTTGCACGAGCCGTAAATATTTTAGTGTTTTATTATATTTATGAAAATTAACCTAAGTTTATAATATTTATAGGTGTGTATATATATATATCTACTATATTAAATGGGTCTATAAGTGGATAATTTTCCGCTTTCCATTCTTTCACATTATCATTACTAAAATTTTCAAATATAAATACAAACTTTTCTACTTTTCATCTTCATCTCTTCATTTTCAGAATGTTTATCGAAAGAATTTTAGAATAAAGTTTTTGTTGTCCATTTGAAGATGGTCTCAATCTTTTCTCATATCTCTATTGTATTGGTTGCTTTTTCCAATAAGGTTCTATTATTACCAACATACTAATGTATACCCTCGATCAAGGTGATCTTTTTTTTTTTTTTATGAAAGAAAAAGAACAAAGAAGAAAATTGTCCTGGTAAATTTGCTCTTTGAGATTTCTTAGATCGGCCACTTGGATATGATAGCTATACATACATATATATATATATATATAGATTGTTTAAATAAATATATTTGACTGAATATTTGGGATGCATACCTATGAATTAATAATTTTTTTCTTATTTATTTTCTCCAATATAATTTTTCACCTCTACAAAATTAATTAATGTGGAGGTGGTGGTGGATGCAATTTCAAAATTTGAGGTAAATATTATATAAATTTATTTAATGTTTGATTTATTTTTACTTAATTTTACATTCATTTTTACGTGAAAAATTGTAATAATCCATAACTTTTTCATTATATCCTCAAATTTGGAACTTTTAGAAAAACTGCTTTTTATAAAAGCACACTTCCAGCATATTAAACATCTATTTTACAATCAAGATAACATAAATCTCTACTTTTCTTTTATAGAAAATTTGATGCTTCGATGACATATGTCTATTATGGTTGCTCTTCAAATTTGCTCTAAATCGAATCATAATGAATGCATAAAAAAAATAGAGAAAATAAGAAAGAGAGATTTAATCTAAGGAATCAAAATCTTTAGTGACTAATCAATTTACTATATCCATCCCTTTCATAATTTTCATTTTAGATTTTAGATTTTTCTTCTGTTTATTTATTTTTATTTATTTAGATTGATTAAAGCTATTGGGATACACTCAACTAATAAAGGTTCATTTGTACCTTTTTACATTTTCTTGAACTAATGAAATATAATTTTTTTTTATATAATTTTAATTTCCGGTGATGATTGATATTAAAAAAATTAGTCTTCTACCATTTTGAATCAAATAGAAAGAAAAGATTTGTGGTGTTTATAAAAAGTTTTAAAATATCAAAGAAACTTATTCTTTTAATAAATAATGAGAAGAAAACACTTTCAACTCGACAAAATATATATA